>JAPYMA010002505.1:0-53499 GCA_035041965.1 Anisakis pegreffii
CAGACAAACGAACCAACTCAAAAGAAAAGTTTTGTTGTGTTAATGATAATTGCGTAATCCATTCAGCACAATCATTGATGGTTATATTTGATTATGTAAATCATCTTTCAGTGAATTCCGTGAAACAACCTCGCTATCTGGTAAGATCAGAATGCAACTGAAACGCCACAGCTATCAATCTAGCAATGATTTGAATTGTCAAATTTCCTTCAGAAACGAACACCTCCAATCACACAAGCACTTATTCAGCTGTGATAGTCTCATATCAACAAAACTATAATGACGACATACTGAGAATAAAGAACTTGACGAGCAGCGATATAATGAAGATAATATCACAGGTGCTACCCATCCATTTGAAAATGGCTTTTTTTTCAGGACGAGAAGCCTATTCATTTAAACTGTTCGCAATTTTCTCTCTTTGAATTGTTTGTTCATGTCGAAAGATGATCGCTGCTTCATCATTTCATCATATAATCTCCATAAATTAGTTGGAAGGAATTTTGCTTTTATCATCAACGGCAAGTAAAATTGTAAATCGAACATTGGACAAGCAGAATCAGTTACCAGCGAAACGAAATTTAAAATTATAATAATATGCAATTTGTAAGTGGTAATCGGCAAATTGAGAATCGACCTTGAAATAGTTGTCTACAACTTGATGGCTTTTTAACAATTGAATTCATTGAGATGTTGCACTGTTAGAACTAACAAATTTTAAACACTCCACTCAATGTTACACAGCAGTTTTTGTATAATTTGGCAGCATAACCAATGAAGGTAGTGAAATTAATTGAACTCAGATGAAAGCGTTCGTTCTCGAAGTTATTTTGTTACAAATGACTTAGTCAATGGATTATAAAAGTCATCAATATGGATAACGAGTAATGGGAAAAAAGTCATTTTTGAAGAGTACTTAATTATTGTTAGAGATGAAATGATGGGGAGACGCTTACACGATACTGCTAATAGACAACATTAATGAAGGTTGATTTTTGGATAAGTGAATGAATAAGAGTACAATGTGGAATCGAAATAATTCGTCATTATGAGACTATCGTGAATAAAGTTATAAGTTTACATTACAATCTGTAAATTAGAAAAAAAACGGCAAGTCAAATTGGTTCAGTCGAATTAGCAGAGGTAAAACGATATTGGAGTTCTACTTCTAATAAAAAATCAGTGAGAACTCAATTTTTTAAAACGAAAATATTAAATAAGAATTGTATTTGTATGCTATTCCAGTGTCACTTGTACGTAACATTCGGACGATTTTTTTCGCTGCTCAAAGCAGCACATTTTAATCAGTAATATTGGATGGATCGCTGAATGCGCACGCATACTTCGAGTACTCGCTTCGAAAAAGTTGTTCACTAATCTAAGCGAATCAATCCTCGAAATGAATATCTCTCCAAATACCAAAGCAAAGCTGGTTCGTCCGTTCTTACGCTCGCAAATATCCTGATCATTGCGAAAGCAGCTGCAGAGCGAATAGAAATGAAGTGCACGTCAAAAACGGGTAAATTAAACTTCACCCACCTTTGCTGTTGATACTTGCACCAAAAATGACCGTACGAAACTGTAATGCTTGTTTTTCAAAGCAGAATAGTGATCATTCGAGTGGAATATGTTTACCGCCGCTAGAGTCTTGTTTATCGCACTGATTAGCAGTCTCATATGGAATTGCTCCAAAAATAATTTCTCATATTTTTCGAAATGAAACAATTTCAATAGCCAATGAGACTAGGAGCGCTAATCACACAGAAAAAAGCCGCGTGGAAAATTTTAATTGGTAGGTAAAAATCACTTATTGAGATAGCACATTGTTCGAAATGATCCGTTCTAAAAAAGAGATTTGGTTGCCTGAGATATCCAATCAGGTAAGGCATCAATCAATGTAGGAGATCACTTTTCCGAGGTGATCTAACAAGTGAAATTGTTATTAAAAGAGACGTTGATGGCAAATTGCCCATCGAAATCAGCTGATTATAAACATCAATAAACGGCCTCTGTCGGACCAGTTATTCGACGGTACTCGTTTCTTGATTCGACTGTGAAAAGCAAACGGGAAAGTCCGATGAATTTGTTGCATGAACGAAAACAACACATCGTTGGCGTGAAACTAAGAGCACATACGGTGCTGTTGAATGCAACAACACATTATATTTGTTGAGATTTGAAATTAGTGAGATAATACTTAATTCCGACAAACAAAATTGGATCCTCAGGCTGAAGTTGTGCTTGTGGACATTTGTAAGCAAACTAACCAGTGAACAAACGGTGTACATGAAATGATTTATGTAAAAGCAATAGTGACGGTAGTTGCACAGTGACTGTATAAAGCGGATAGGGAAAGTGAGTTGAATGAAGTTGAAGATGACAGCAGCATAACAGCAGCATTTGTGAGTGTGTCGTGTCAAAGGAGTGCTGATTTGTTTGAGGTGTGCAAAGCATGTGTGATTGTGTGTTGGAGAGGCAGATGAGCAGTAACGACGGGTGATGTGCTGGTGCTGCTGCTGCAAGAGTGAACATGAAGCTGAAGTTGAGGACGAAGAACGGCATCGAGGTGAAGTGCATCAACAAGCTGACGCTGGCTTTATAATACGAAAAGATTTCACGTGGGAGCAACCAAGAATGCGGCAACTATTTTTATAACGCACACCATCGCCATCGGTCTATTCAGTCGACCACGGCCGGGCTGATCGAACCGGGCGGGCTGTCGACAAGACATCACCGCCGCGTTGGAGGGAGGGACTAAGGGACACCGAATACGTATTCATTATATTATACATCATATATAACAGATCTAGTAAATACTCCTTCTATCTGTGATAATGCTGCTATATGGGCGGTGCAATACATGATCGTTAACATCAAATGCTTACTTAGTGGGTTATGAAACGTCAGATACTGCAAAAGCAATGGCTGCATCCTCGCTCGAGCTTGAGCACCGTTAGATACACCTACCGACAGCTCATCACACCTCTTCGGCGATAAACAACCACTATTAATAATTATCATCCGTTCCTTCCTTGTCATGCTATTTTTCCTCTCATTCTTTCTTCTAACAATTATTTTCTTACAGTCAGCACCTAGTTCTAGTATACATATATATATATATATATACATATATATATATATATATATATTCATGTAATGGTGCATAATTTGTGATGTAAATAAGTACATAGAACCTGTGTTCATTGCGATATTCATTGATTGAGCAGCGAGATGATGATTATTTAAGATGTGCTACACGCATTTCGATCAATTCAACACTGACTCATTGTGCAATCCCTTTTATAAGAACAGCAAATGAAGCTTCCCCGTACGACAACGTTACGAAAATGGTGATCAGCGTACTCATATTATTACCAGCACTTATCAGTTCAAGTAAACTTACTGTTAATGGCTTTAGTGAATAAAACTGAAAAACTTATTGCGAATTGAACAGTAAAACTAAATCCGATGTAAATATTTGTTTTAAGGCACCAAGTTAGTTTTCGATTTTGTCATAAGTGATGAGGACATGGTACAATATTTCCGAGATTTTTGGGTGACACTGATCGATGCAAAAACAAAATTTTCATGTTCTTGAATAAGCAGATGCAGTGAACAGTATCACTCTGGAAGGAGTAAATGAAAACACAAAGGAGAAAAATGCTTGCTCAGTTAACATGTATGCATCATTAGCTGTTTCTCACGAATGTTAATATTAATCACTTGGAGCGATGTTGCAATTATCAACTGATGCTGCTAATCTATTCGTTCTACGTCACCAAAGACGAATAGTTGCAGCAACTGGTTTGTTCGAATTTTGAGAGCAATGAAAAAGAAAACAAAGCGTTCATAACTGCAACGGTTTTCGTTTCATTTGCAAAGTGCAATATGGAAAAATGTTAATCTTATTGCAAAAATCAATTGACGAACGATAGCTATGACAGCAAAGATTGATAGCTTAAAAAACATGATATGTGCACTTAAGATAAAGAACTATTGAATCGAGATACTCCACTGAAAATTCTTTCAGTAATTCACTACACAATACAGAGTTCGTTGTTCGTTTCTGTTTGCTGAGAAAACAATTTGCGCTGGAATCAATGGTTGAGTTTCAGAACGATGTACTGTTAGCCCTACACACAAATAGACGATGGTGCTGCATTAATATCGAACGTGCCCTCGCAACTTAGCTCATCATTTAAAAAACCGTTGCCATCATTCGATATTGTTTTTGTCTGTTCCTAGGACTCTTTCGAGCAATCAAGAGAAGCGATTCAATCGACTTGAGGTTCACTACTGAACTGTTCAACCAAAAATGCAACTTCAACATCAACAAACGTTGAAGTTGCACTTCGGGTCGAACAGCAAATACAACTCCTATGAACGAACATAGTATTTCCTTAAACGAATTTTATTCCCCTCTCTATTCATTGATCGCCCGCCCCCTTGAATCGAACTTTCATATGAAAGAGAAATTGACACGCGCATGTCATCACTCCAGTACTTCTTCCATTAATGAATCCATCCACGTCAGGTGAAAACTTCACCGATTTACACACCGAATCAATGCATTAACGCAATATTTTCCGCCGCAATTAGGCCTAAACCCAGTGGTCGTTTTATTTAAATCTTTATCGATCTCGTCCCATCAACATCTTATTATTCTTGCTTTGTTCCGTTCCAAGAACGAGAAGGAACAGAATAGAGATGAATGAAATGAAACGACGTGAAAAGAAGGCACTGCATGATAGCTACCGATTCCACGTACTGATTCAATTATTCAGTATCTTTATTTGCGCATCTCCTATGCTCAGCAGCCCCGTCTCCAGCCTGAAATCTTTGGGACATCTATATCCCCTTCGATAGATTCCCGTATAGAATAGATCTCCCTTCAAAAAAGTCGGGGAGGTTAAATCTAACTGGATTTTCTATCAAGGAATTACGCCATGTGTGCGTACACAACCCATTGCTTTATTAATTGTATCTTGTTCGTTGGCGATTGTCGTTTTCATGTTGTTTCATGGAAGAATTGCAAGAATGAAATAAAACCATGAATGAGAAAAATAAAAGGCGATCCAATCACTCATGAAAATAAAGTGAATAACTCGTTGTGTGATTTTCGTTCGTGTTGATCTTGTGGCAACGATCAGGTTGTTACTAATTATGCTGCCAGTTAATGATCGTATTAAAATAATCACTTGAAGTATTTGAAAGTTATTGCGTTCTGCTCTCCATTCTTGAGTGATTGAACCAGAGTGAGCCGCAATTGTTGTTTTTGAGATATGTAGCAGTTATCAACTTATACGATAAAATTTAATAGGGTGTTTCTTTTATTAAGCAATAATTAATAGCCAGAATGCACCGAAACATCTGTATGGATTACTTTCATGATGGATGATTGCGAGCTTGAACGATAAACAAGATACAACTATCTCTCTAATGATATAAGCAAAGATGTATGGTAACGCTTCGAGAACAAACAGTTCATTCACATAACTAAGCCGAAGTAAACACAGACACATTCCGAAACAACTTACTACCTCATTGTGTGATCTATTTTTGCTAGGCAGCTGTTCTGCTTATTGTCAACAACACATCGCAGCCGTCACTCGCGAACAGCTTCTCTTCAAAACGCTTTTCTTCACATGGCTTTCATCTGTTTGGCTGACGCTTTCAGTTGAAAGCATATTATTTCAATCATTCGACGTTCTTATTTCGAAAAGGCAAGAATCTTAGTGTTTGATACGAATGCACTACAGAATATTTGCTGAGAGCACGCTAACAGCAGCAGATACACACTGCTGATTGTGTTCTGATGGAAAAACGTGACGCAGGGAGCAGGTGATAAAATGACGAAACAACTAGATCGTTAGAAGTTGTTGAAACGTTAGTTGAAAAGTGATGTATGTTCTAAGTGACCATTAATTAGAAAGGAACGAATTAAGCAGATAGAGCAGTTACGACCGGTGAGATGGTTTGATCATGCAAAAATAATGGTTGACCATCATCAGATTAACGGTGAGGAATTGAGAACGTCGAAAGCGACAAGTGAGCTGTGCTGTGTTCGTAAAGAGGACGACACACTGAAATGGTGCACAACAACTGAAAACGATTGGTAGTGCACGAATATTAACGAGACGAATGTGGGACGGACATTTGAAAATGTTTCAGAAGGCATTTACAGATAGGTGCAATTGATTATTCACTTGAAACGCATTCGTATGAATATGATTTCGAATCGCGCTTCTTTCTGACTGCATTCGGCAACTCTGAATTGAACGAAATCAATCAGCAGCGACAAAAATTCCAACAAAAATATCATCATTAATGATCACTGACTTCACGAAACAACGCTGGTCCCAAATAGTGGATAAATGAATAAACCGAACAATCAAGCAAGTTGAAAAGAACAGAAATATGAAAAAATATATTAATGGTGTTGTTGAAGGAGGCCGTCGGACGGTCGGGAAATTCCTTTTAAGAGGCAACATAGAAAAATGGCATTTTAGAAGATCCAAAATGAGGTCGATTCTAGACATAATGCGTACAGAAGGAAGACCTTAATAGAAATGCATGATGAATGCGTTTATTCCGTCAATGTATTTACCTATCTGTATTCATATTCGCGTACAATACACCACACAAAAGACACAAAGGTAACACAGAACAACGCTCAAAACGAACCACTGCATTCAAAAGGATCTTGATTTGAGGAGAAGGTAACGCAAGGGGTCGTTCAACTGGTACGGACGACTCGGTCCTGTTCCGCTGACCGAATTTGCTTTTTTTTTTCGTTCATCCTGCTCATCATCACATGAATAATTGTTAAACGTCAACGTAGACATTTCGGGTGAGTCAATGTGAATCCACCAGAGCATAATGATAGAGTGAATAGAATTATTTTGCATTTTCATGATACGAAACGTTTGATTTTATGAACTAATAGCGTACTGAACGCTACTGCGTTCGGCTGGATTACAGTTGAGATTAGTGTGCACCGTTCGGTATTGTGTCGGGTTGATAGCGCGATTTTCCTCCAATGAGAGAACGTTGCTCTTCCGATTTTCACCTTTTTGGGTTACTTTGTTTATTGCAGACAGTCTTTTTGAGTGGAGATTAGTGCGTATTAGATGCTAAAAACAATTTGCGGTCGAGAAAAGAAGCGCTGAAATTGATCAGTGATTTATTGAAGAGGAATGCAAGCAACACATTTACGGGAGGACGACCTCATCACATATTTGCTAGCAGATATTGTGCAAACATATCTAATGAATGCAGAAAATTGATTAGAAAAGAAACGGAATATCGAACAGCCTTAATTTGTTATCGATACGGCAATCGTGAGGTATAATCGTTAGCGTTTGAAATAAGTCGAAGACGGAGACATATTTGAACGAACGTGTAAAAGGATGTAGGGATGGATGGATGAATAACAGGATGGATGGCAAATGAACATGCCGCATAACCAAAAACAAGATCTCAAAATGAAGGAAACGAAACGAGATGACGAATGATTTATTTGTAGTATGCCGTACCATGTTACGTACCACGTCAAAATATGTTTTTCAGTCATCGTTGCCCCATCTAATGGAATCGCTCGCTCGCTCGCATGAAATGCATTTGGTTAAACAAGACCCTGAAAATTCCTCCAGCATCGATCATAAAGCCAGATTCCTGGTCCATTCATAGCTGCCAAATAATTGATTCCTCTCTATAAAAAAATCAAATCGTGTGACTTTTCAGAAGAGAAAAGAGAATTTCGCAAGAATTTCATCCATTTCAATGATGATAGCAATCGTATGATTGTTATGCAAAATAAATCCGTGATTAATAATGCTGAAAATTGGTAATCCATTCAGATGAATATTGTCTGCAAATGTTATTGGCAATTATTTCGCTTTGTTCATAGCTTTTCGCTTTGATTAGGAACAGTGATCACTGCTGGCTTTCATTATTAGTTTCGCACACTAATTACTGCGTTTTATGATGCGAATCAATGGTAATATCCGGCAAAAATGAACAGATCTTTCTTTGCTATCATTTACAAGCAGAGGACTGTATGTGTTTCTATCAACACTAGAAAAGCACCATGAAAACGATTCTAATGCAGTTAAAACTATCGTTTCACATAAGTTCCAATGTCAAGTGACAATCGAATGAAAGTGGCGATGATATGATAATGCAACATGGATGATAACTTCATCACAGTGCATAAATCGGCTGGATGATAAAATTTTCGAACAACGATACAAATCTGCTAATCAACAATCGGCCTTTCATGGTCACCATTATACTGGTCATGTAGTGAACCTGTTTCGAGTGCAACTCATGTGAGAAATTGTACAAGTGAACTATATGGAAATATTTTCTGAATGAACAACAGGTGAAGGATTACAACAGATAATTTTTTCGGAGATTCACTTGCAAGATTGACCATTACTGATTGCCGCATCACTCTCATGAGGCAATGCGGCCAGTTCTTCAAATTTGACTGCTGTATACCTTTGTAAATAGGATCAACTCAGTTCACTTTCAACTTGCAATTTCTACGTTCTTTTCGCACATTTCATTTACATTTTTCCAATGAACTGCACTAAGCTCTTATCAAGAAAGTTTGTTTCCATTGTTATGTGACATTTCAGGGAAAATTTTCTCGATTACTATCAGAGAGCAACTCGAGAAATTCGTTATCCTGCGAACATGTTCGTAAATGTCCTGAAATGAGAAAACAAAAAAAAACTTTTAATTGAATTTGTCACGCAGGTTTTTTTTGCTGAATCAGGCTCAAATACTGCACTTTTTACTAAATTCCATTCGATAGTTCTCATATACGATGAATCAAATGATAAGTGCTGATCTTCCGTGATTTCTTTACAGCTTTTGATACCGATATCATACCTCACAGATCACAGATCAATTACGACGTTCCTGTAAAGGCGTTTGGACATGTCAAATTAATTTCCCAGTACTTACTCTTTCTTGTGCTTTCAAAAGTTTCGCAGTGATACGTTTATGAACAACTACATTCAGCAAATCAAATTCGATAGCGCAACAAATAGAACACAGAAACTATGGCACGACAACTAAACTTCTTTAAAACAGTTGAGCATACAGAGTTAATTTCATGTCTGGAAAGAATGTCCAATGCAACATGTTGATTCAGAAATACTGATGAACAACGGATGGAAATCGCTTATTATATCACGAAAAGACAACGAATATTAAGAATGACCACGAACGAATGTAATGTATTATACAAATGACAATAATGAACGACAAATATGAGTTAAGAATACGCACTGAAGAAACAAGACACGTATAAATCACATTAAAGAGCACTTGTTTTCAGCGTTAAGAAACATTCTGAGGAATCCTTGGAATGTCGGTAAATGATGCTCCCATTATATGGTGATAGGACAGTTATCAAATACTGATTGAGAAATTGAAATTTTTAGCGTTGTAAAGTTACAGTTTGAGAAGCACGAGAAAACAAACGCGCATTAACAAACAAGGGACACGGATTTGAAAGAAAAGGAAACTTGCTTGAAAATGAGCAGAGTTCTAAATGAGAAAAATGTCGCAATTCTGCGTCACAATCGCGATGAAAACTGCGCGGCTTGATCATACTATCGAATGCGTCTTGTGCAAGAGCATTTCAAATGAACAACAACTGTCATGTGGTTCAGCGCTTATCGTAATGCATATAAATTCCTTCAGCCAAGTGACTTCTTTCAATGAAGAACAATTCATTTGCGACTGGATCTCGAGAAGGAATCGCGATGAAAATATGGCATTCATTACTGTCTTGTTATTGATCTCAACGTGATAAGCCTTGAAGTTTACGTCAGCTAAAAGTAATTGGACTATGGCACACAAAAGCGACAAGTATATGCACAATGTATTTTCATGAATTGCTGTTGCTGGAGACATACGTTTGGATTACTGTCGATCCAAAATTTACATGAATAACGCAAATCTCTGCAATTTGGATTCGTGAAACTGCTAGGTAGACGGGGTACAAGTGGCTGCTGTCGTACATTTCCGGTTGTATCTATCAAGTGATGGCTGTTTTCAGGACTTGTAAATGTGTTTCTTACGGGTGTACTCAGAGTCCGAGCCATACTTCTGACGTCGACTGATTCGGCTGGTTCTCTTCCATATCGATGGTCGAAACTCGGTTTGATCTTCGAATTTGCAATAATTGTTGTTGAATCATTTCTGAGTCGAACGATGGCACCGTTCACTTCTGCAGAATGCTCCGAGCTGGCTACTGCAATCTGCTCACCTGGTGATGTTACGGATGGAACAGACATTGAATTACGTGCTGGTTGCAAATTGGCATCGAGGGGACGTGCGATTGGTTCGCCTCTCTTCAGTAACTCGCTATCTTCTTTCAATGCACGTTGGCGATCTGAAATAGGAAATCATCTACGCAATTCGTTCACTCATATGAAATTCGCAATTCGCTCACCGTCATGGATTCACTCACTCATATGAAGATGGGTAAAAGAGCTCCACTAAATCTCATTTTTACTAGTTACCATTTTAATAGCTGGAACGAGACAAACGAAAATGGAATGAAAAGCCAAAGAATATGTCATATGTAACTGCTAACTTGAACTTGCAAAATGCGATATTTGTTTGACGGAATCTATTCTTTTCACGGCAATTTTTCTTGTTTCATAGAATAACGCAACTTATGGACTCCAATCAATGTTATCTCTTTCGTTTGCAATGCATTCTGATGTGACAATTGTGTTGTTTATCCATTCACAATTCTCTCACAACCAATAATAACTATACAGATAAAATTTCTCTTCAAAATACCCAAAAATGCTTTTGTCGCTCAGTGATTGCAATGAACATTGGTACTAAAGCACAACAATCTATGATATAGAATGAAAGGTCAGTTTATGGATGTTTCGACTAACGAACCCTTCGGTTAATGAGCAAAATTTTCGGCACATATTTTTTTCGCTTTACGGATAATATTGCTCAAACTCAAGGAATTTCTTGTGATGCTCTTAAGCGAAATTGGATGTAGGAGAGGATTAATGACAGGATTTTGATCGGTTCTTAACACAACTCCTGAGCTTATTGGGCAGCATTCATCATGTATTTCAGTTGTTTTCGAGTTTCGACACAATGTGTTTTTTTTTGACTTTCGTTATTTAAAGCAGTGCTGTTCTAACTTAACAGAAAAAAGTTCTGTTACTGAAAAGGTATTCAAGCCCTCTGGAAAGAAAATGATGAAATCATTTCATTTGCAAAGAACTCGGAGCTGGAGGTGGTTAACGGCTGATTTTCACCGGAAGGGTTAAGGGCAGGATACGAATTTAGGAAATGACTATTGCGTTCTAAGAGGAAAACTTCTAACAGAGCTCATGGTGGCATATGAATCAAGCCGCGAGACTGTATAATGAGAAGTCTAGCCGAGCACTGCGTCTTCGGTGCGAATGCAGTATCGGGTGGATAAACTGTGAGCAGTTTGTGCCAATTACATGTCTATCTTAACGTTATAGAATTCGGCATTGACTCTACGAATGAATCATTTCAAATAGCTGCAATATGCGAAATGAAATTTCGAATGAAAAAGTTTCATACACAATTGTTTCCTCATCAGCTGTGATGGAAGGTGAGCCCTGTTGAGTAGACGACGTCTGAAACGTAGTGCAGATAAAATCACTACTTTCACAGCTTCCCACGTTTCCACTGCAGTTGGAATGAGTTCGTATTTATTGAGTATGAAGCCATTAGATACTGTAAGCAATATGACCAACATAAACAACGAGTTATCTTTCAAATGCATTTGAACTGAATATATAGTAGGTATATTGGTTATTTTCTGATATTTTCTGATACTTCGGGACACGAATAAACTTCAGTGGGTCTGAAGTACTTGTTGATAAGTTTGCGTTTCAGTGGCGATAGTAATTTAAGCGCTACGTTAAACGGTTGTATGGCACTAAGATTGTAAGATCGTTCTCAAGTTTATGTGATATCACTGAAAAATGGTCAACTTTACATATGAGAGCAAATAAAACGATTTCGGTGATTTATCAACTATTTTGTTGGTGTGTAAGTGCATTTATGGTGAATGCGTGTGTTCTCATAACACAATATGAGTGAGGACAAAAGAACTCGATAAAAAATAGAGAATATGACTTACATTCCAATTCTGGTCTGAGTTCTACCAGGTAAACATATTTGACGCCAAGAATGCCTTTGGCCCAATCGTCTGAACCACCTGAAGCTGGTGCTGAAAAGAGGCGAATTTTGACACTCGTGATTGTCAAATCTTTAGTCATAGTGCGTCTGGTACAAATCTCCCGTTTTTACTTGTTCTTTCGATATTCTTGAAGAAGTAATAAATGCATTTACATTCGCTGTTTTGGCGTTAGACGTTTCGGTCTATTAATTGGACTTTGACTTTAAGGCTTTTTCAAAAACATATTGATATGATCTCTGGTAAACATTTATTTATCTCAGTGATGTGATTTTTGAAAAACTTTTTTTGTGGTTTGTCAAGCAGGAAATTTATTTGATGACAACCCAGTTTCGCTAACTTTTTTCTAATTTAATGCAATCGTCAATTCGTTAACGAAAAACCTGAAGACGATGGAAGAACTCTGCCCACCTCTGACTGTTTTTATATGATGAGATCAACTAACAAATAAATGGTGAAGATTATATTACTCCACTCAACTTTACTACAATCTCAATGGTGCGTTTCGAACTGCTCGAACCGAACAGTTTTGAATTTTACATGACACCACTGGATGCTAGCATTAGACTGACCCCACTGACCCCACCAACTGAACACTGAGTGATACAAGGAACAATATGCAACCATGAAAGGTGCAGAAAATGAAAAGGAATGAATGCTTGAAAGTTAGAGACAAACATAGCGTATCGGCACCAGTCCCGATTTTGTACTGAGTCCCGTAAACACTCCGTAACTTGTCGACGGCTCTTTTCGCTGTTCTCTTCTGAAAAATATCATTACCTTCAACTGAACGTTGTGATAATTCTCTATTTCCGTTGTTCATATAACCAAATTTATCCTAGAGTCAGTTACAAGTTTTGCCTATTCAAACACTAAACAATTGTAGGATAGCAGCTGAAGGGATTGAGATCATAAGTGTATACCAATTCGACGTGGTCCATAGGATATGTTCCTGTTTCGTGACTGTATGGGTGAATCCATAATTGTGCATAAGTATGTAGAGTTATGAATCCATCCAGTTTATCTTTCATCTCGTCCGATGTCAAGAAGTCGCGTACAGCTCTACATTACAGCTATATTAGATATGCAACAAAAACTTAACAATGGCATTATTATCAAATAAAATCTTGCTTCTTTCCTCAAAATGATAAGAAATTCCTCGAAAAAAAATTGCTTTCTCTCAAAACAATGCAGCATATTTTTTATCCTTACAAATGAAAATTATGTTCACATGTGACAAAAGTTTTCGATTGAAGATATTTTTGATTTTTTTAGTCAGTTTTCTCCATCTGCACTGATTTGCCTAACGCAATCACTTGCAGCTACTCATTTTCAAAGGTAGATTTAAAAAAACACATCATATGTAAATAAGTTCACTCGTACTTTGACTCTGGTTCACTGAAGGCTTCTTCACCAGAGTAAAGATTCGAGCATGGATTCGAACTGGAGCCAGTTTCTAAATACTCAGATTGTAACTGCAAACAGTGCCATACGGATGAATAGAGGTTCATAGGAGAAAGTGCATATACGAACACGAAGCTGAATTTGTTTGGTTCACTTTGAGCCATTTACTATTCGATTGCAACTTGAATTTACAGTGATACAAAATATGAAGTGCCTCTATCAAAGAGAAAAAACACTGAGAAATAACGCAATAAAGTCGAGCGAGAATCCATTTCTTTGCAACAATTCAAAGCATTTATTGACTAATTTTTGATTCGCCATGTGATCACTGGTTGTTCAAACACTACACAAATTGTAGCGGAAACTGTCACGAATTATGAACGGCGTTTAAAAGAGACGGTTTCAAAATCCATAATTCAATCATTTTCTAAAGAACAACTCACCTGACCAATGAAAGTCAAAATTTCTGTTCAAATCCACTCCTTCACAGCACCTTTTACCACCCCATAATGAGCGGACACATTTCTGAGGCGAGCGATTCTTTCTCCATAATCTTACCTGAATCTTTTAAGTTGGGCGGTGCTCAGGTACCGATCAAATGCCACTGCCGTTGAATCATTTCAGTTCAACAAATTTAACAATTGTAGCAAAATTTCAGGAAGCTTTCATCCCCCCCCTCCCAAAGAAAAAACGCAACAGCAATTTCTGGCTAAACGTGGCAAATTCTATTTGACTGTTATTACTCTTTCATACACCATAATAAGATTACCATGAAAATTGCGTTTGCTTACCATAGGCGACGGTTCAGAACGTGTATATTCATATCCATCTGGGTTGAGACACGGAAAGATGAATATGTTCAGTTTATCGATGAAATTTGTTATTCTATTATTGGTTCCGTAGCCTGAGACCAACTAAAATCATTTAGAGAAGATCTATTAGCAAAAAATACCATAAAATTTTGCAGAGCTAAATCATTGATTAACGCTGATACTGCTGATGTGTGGCCTCATTCAAATTGTTAATGATTCAAACACCATTTGTTCAATCCTTGTTTGAGGGCCCTCGGAAATGGAATATTGCTTAGAATAAATGCGAACGATTGTGCAAAGAATTCATCATGGATTATGGATGTTTGTCGTGCAATGCTCAGTTTGATGGTATTACAGTGAGTTATGAGGTGCAATGGCATTAGGGACACTAGCAAATGCTTCATGAGCGTGTTACCTGATTAATGAAATAGAGTGCCGTATGACTGGATGCCCATTCTCTTGCATGAATGTTACCGTCAATCCAGAAAGCACGCTTGTCGGTGTTATCGATTGGGTATCCGATCTGTATCATTTCATTAGTTCAAAAGAGAAGCTCCTCATCCATCAAATCAATTATATCAAGAAATGCATTTCTTTAATTTTCGATGCATGCCACGTTCAGTGCTGTGTCATCCGATTTTTATTTATTCGCACAACGACCTTAAAAGAACAGAAACAAACGAACAGCCATTATCACCTCTACTTTCATAACGCATAATTCCCCAGCTGTCCCTCTCATATTCATACCAGCATCCTCTCCACTCAACATTTCTTAATGCACCATTGAAATGATGCTTTTGCCAATAGCGCATCACTGTCAGACGTAGATGACAAAGACAAACCTTAAGTCCTTCGATTGGAATTCCCTCATGCGTGCTACCGATGCGTATCACTTTTGTAAAGTTCGGATAATGAAACTCGATCGTTCGCATATATTTCATCATATCCTTATAGGATCCATAATCACCAAATGAATACTTTGCTTTCAATATGCCAATTTTATTCTGTGATTCTGCTGCAAATCATATCAAAGCTATCAAAATTTTGTAGTTGGAAGCAGCACTGCAATCGTCTGCTAAATTAGATTAAATGCATAAGAGTGCCTATAAATGCATTCGATTGAGCAGCATAACAGCGTATGCATTTAATTGTGAAAGAATCATAAACTGAGGAACAGTCAACAGAAAAACTGGATTGATTAGAGGTTTTTGAAACCAGAAGATGTTCTTTTATTGTGATTCACAATGGAAATTGATTTGTTGAAGCGTTGCGGATGACTTCTGGGAAACGTTAAAAATCGTATCAAAGAAAAGAATAGTTGTAATTCATTGATATTGAGTGTAATTGAGATGATTAGGGATTATTGTTGTTGGGAGGATTATTGAGGATTATTGGATACTGTTGGGAGGATTATTGAATGGATACTTGATCTATCGGCAGTTTCATCGAGAATTGGATCATCTTTTAGACGTGCTTCGTTCAACTGCAATGCATCTTTGCCTTCTTTGTACGGCCGTTCGTTATTTTCCAACGCCCGAATCGACTCAAGTTCGTTTCGTTTCATCAATCTGAAAGCATGACAATCCTTTCCACTATTCCATTCCTTCATGGTTTCACCTTAAGCACTTTTTTGCTCCGTCATCAATATCAATCATTTCAACATATTTCTTTTTCGATTTCTACCGTAACCATTTCCCTCTGTGATCAAATGGTTTCGTAATGTTGTCCTAACAATTGAATCAACCGGTTTGATTGATCATTTCTGCATTTTTATTTGTGCATAGCACACCGAAAGCAATTAAATGTTCAGGCTGCATAAGAGTTGTGACTACTCACTTCATTACATCAGATATCGTCACCACATAATCCAGATTCACGTCGTGAAAGAGATTTTCGACAATTTGTTGCATCCAAGGCGGTATCATTATGTCCGCAAACTCGCCAATGTAACCGGAATCCTTCCATATGTCGAACTAGAAATGAACAAAGTGAATAATATTCACTTCCTCGTTTTACGGCGAACAACTAAAATTGCAATGCTGAATATCTTTGCTTCCAAAATCATCTGCTTGCAATAAATGGAATGCGCAGACAAGTTTTCCACTTTTATTTCACCAATTATGCTGCATCAGGCTCACTTTAGCACATAAATGAAATAAGTGCGCAATACAAAAATATTCATTCTTTATGTATACTTTATGATTGATTCTCATTCTCTTGTCAGCATTCATTAATACAGTGCTCCCCACGCTCAGGTGTTTCACTGCCCCCTTCGGTGGTCTAACAGGCCATCATAACCCCCCCCTCCCCATCCCGCTGCAATAACTTATATTTTCATGCATCACATCAAAATTAACTTCCCGATCTCCTCCAACACTCTCCTGACATCCCTAAATTACCCAAAAATCGATAATTTCTTCTTCTAATGAGACCCCTGCATTAATACCAGAACAGTTCATCATTACAATTGTAACTATATTATCAGCGTTAATGTTTCAGCACTAACTTAAGCCTCAGTTCAATAACAATAATTGCTGAATATGAGAAAAAAAAGTTTCAAGAATGTTTACCGTCACATCATTTAATTTTTTCATCACATCGCAAATACCTCGAATGCAAAAGATTGTTTTTTGACGTTATCCCTTTCAGATATACCATTCCACTCAATTAATTAATAAAAGAAATTGTGATCAGGCAAGCAATATAATCAAACCTCATATTCAGGAGAAGAATCGCGAATCCATGATAACAAATTGAGATGCTTTTGTGAACGAGGAACAATTCGATACACTTTGTATGGTAGCTCATTTGCACTAGAACGATGATATCATTATGATTGACATTTTGAAACGATTTGACTGCTATTGCACATTAGATCATGAAGTGCTTGCATGGCCTTCTAGAGCAGTCCCTCACGGTTTCAGATTTGTGCTTACGAATGCCTTTTTGTTTAAGATGGTGACATTAGTTACACTTTTTGACTGCTTCATTCATAATCTACCTTGGTTCTGGAATTACATCAAAAAAGCCGTGGGGACACTGCTGGGTATATCTTCGAATTGTTTGATTTTGCTGCAAAATGCAGTTACCCTTTTTGGAAAGAGTTTATTTCTGGAAGAATTTAATTCACAGTCAGTACCGATCTTATACAAACTGGCGAGCTATCGAAAAGAAATGAATGAGATGAGTGTTCGAAATATGATGCGATCAACTCTTACTTGCCGATTACACTCGATATCATGGAAAGTGCGAAAATCGGCAGTAGGAAAGCCAACATTGAGAGAATTCGTTCTGATTGTTCGGATACTTGATATTACTTGAACTTCTGAAATTATTTAGAGGCTTCATTCGAAATATCTGCTTTTAACTGCTCTGAGTGCCACGATAATAACCACTAATCGAATAAACCCTACAAAAATACGTTGTTTGATTAGCACCGATCAGCAAAATTAGTTGATATAGAGAAAGCTGATTTTTCGTTGTCATAATTATTGATGAAGTATTTGTTTTGCTCTTTCTTCATTACTGCTATTATAATTTCAATAGAGACTTATGACCAGCGACGCCTAAATTTGACATAATTGACTCAGCTATGGCTCCGTAGTTCTGAAACTTCTGCTTCAGCCCCAGTTCTGGCTAAAACTTTTTCGAAAATTTGCCTCCAGCTCTCTTTCAGGAATTCTAAACTTCCGGCCTCAGTTCCAGCTACGATTCTGTGTTCTCCAAATTTTCGGCTGCAGCACCATGTTCGGCTCCAAAATTCCGAAAGTCCCTGCAGAGGCCCCGCAGATGCGAGGAATTACTCAAAACGAGGGCTTCCACATGAAGGAGGGGGATTCCCTCGCGAATTTTCGTAACAACTCATGCCTTTGCAGGGAGACGTTCGTTCAAGTTCCGAACACTACTTTCGAGCACTGAGAGCGTTTCTCGGTATCAAAAATGTTTTCGCATGTTGCGGCTCACAATTTAAGACGCTTGCTCAGTGGTCACTTATTTCACTCAAAAGCATTCATAAATCACAACTATGAAAGACCATCCCAATAATTTGAGGAAAAATGATAGGCAGTATTATTCGTGAGAAATTTTAAACTGAAATAAATAATGCGGAAAATTAAGGTTAAAAGTGAATTGACTGTGCGATCAATTCTTTCATAGATTCAGGTACATTACATGACATGGACATAATTGCTCCCTTTCTTTTTGTAATGAATTAGTTTATATGCGGTAAGGTATTCGTAATTTCCAAATCTTCTCACTCTTTGTTCGTTTCTTGCAAACATATAGATAATTTCATAACCGAATGTTCCCTAATTTGACTAGAGGCTCCCAAAATTATAATAAAATTCCTGTAGAAAAATATTTTGAATGGATGAAAGCATCCCTTTATAGAATATAAAAGAGAAGTCTACTGAACGTCAAACATATGATGAACAAGCAAAACATATTACATCGATTTAAGAAATCAGCTAACGGCTCACAGTATGGCATCAAAAAATACAGTATGAATGATCAGAAAATGAAGTTGTGAGCAGCAATCAAATAAGAGCAAACATCTTAACAAACTGATAAACAAAATAGGGATTAGGGATAAGGTGGCACAGTCAACGTTAAAAGACAACAAAAGAAGATGGGAATGATCAACCGGTTGAAATAAACGCATCCGCGAAAGGGCGTCCACGGGATAGGAGATGAATGGCCGTCCTGTTCCTTTCATGTACATATCTTTTGTTGAATTGTGCATAGATATGCGTGCATGTGTGCGATGACACCAAATAACGAAACAATCACTGATGAATGTGTTGATGGATGGCATCTATTCTATCCAGTTTCTTCCTATGAAACTTATCCATAAGGCAACACTTATTCCAAATTGCAAATTTCTTCATGAAACCCGGCGATTACGTTTACACATTTATAATTCGTTCGTTTAGCCGTTATCAGCTCGTCAGATCACTAGCATATGCTTAATTGAAAGTTCCTCTTCGTTTAGGGCTGACATTAATCCATTTTTCCCATTCATCTCGAAACTAATTGCATCCATAAACTGTATCAAGTACTCTTATGCAAAAGAGAAAATAGTTCAAAAATCATCAAAATATTCTAATAGCGTCGAAATATTTTCTGTTCCTATCGTCGAAACTGCTTCTCCTAAGAATTTTCAAATGTTGAATTTTAGTCGCTCGCTAATAGCCTAGAACAAGTTTGATTAATAATGAAAATTTGAAGTTTCAGTTTTTTGTTATGTTAGACAGAAATTTCAGAGAACCGACCAATTAGTACGCCTAAAAAAATGCCTTACATTTTGCAGCCGCTTGTATGCTTTCAGTAGATGCTTATGTGACTTTTCTATTATTTTAAATTACTAGATTGAAGAAAATCTTTACGTTGACGTTATTATCAAGTTAACATATTTCGAAATTTTTGTCATCCTAATTGGATTTTCAAAGAACTACTTCACGTTCACACTATCACAACAGCTGTAAATGGAACCTTGTGACTCTTGGGTTCTTCTATATTTATTACATTTTCGTTTTTAGCGTATGGAATTTTAACAACTGCATCAGAGTTAAACTCGCATCAGGGAAAGATGACTAAATAGCGTTGCCTGCTAGGCACGCGTCTTTATTAGATGACATCGCATGTTAAGAACGTAACGATAATTTGGCAGGTCATTCAGTACAGCAACGAAAATGTGTCGATATGTTCAGATTTTGGAATGAACAAAAAGAAGAAAGATTCCTCGTTCAGTTCAACTTTGACGACAGCAAAAAAAGACAAGATGACACTGCACGTTATAAATCTGCATGTATCTTAGAAAGATCACCCTAAAAAGAAGCGTTGCTGTGGTCACCTCTGAAGATCACATCTCATTCTGTCATACAGACATTTCAAACAATGAACATTAATTAATGATTGTTTCAAATAAGGAAACTGACCCATTATTCACTTCGTGTCATTTAATTCTTTTTTGCATCTGATATCCACGATATGAAAAGTGCATTGAAGGAAACGACAAAATTTTCAGCTATCAAATTCATGAATAGAACATTTAGATCTTAAAAAAGTGCTGAGAGGTTTCTGTAATCAGGTGCATCCTATGCATGAGCAACACCAAACACATCAGGTATATCACGTTTTGCAACTTCTCAACCAGTTCACGATTGTTGACGTGTTTATTCAACAGGAAATACAAATCTACACAATATTTCGAGAACTTTTCGAAAAACTTTTCTGCTTCATTCATGTGTGTAACTTTGATGTATTGAAATTTGCAGATTGCTTTTCGTGATAATAATAATAGCTCTGTCTGGTTCGTGCACTCGAGGAGAACGATCCCGACAATTCATTACCTTGATCATAACGATGACGCATATACAATATCGAAGTGAAAGAGAGAAAAAATTCAGAAGGGAATTCAATAATTGTGATTCAGTTTTGTCATTTGATGCTCACCCATTCTGTTGAAATATCGTCTTCAGATTGTTTCACACTGAACAACACGATGGAAACTAAACGAAAAGACTGTAAAAATATACGAATGCTTCATGATGAAATGCTAATGATTCATATTCGCATAATACAATTTATTTTTTATCACTTACTCGACTTCTCCTATTTAACAATGTCTCAAGAATTGAGCAATGCTCAGTGACAAATGTGTTCACCATCATTTCTTAATGTTCGTATAGTTTCCAAATTGTCGACCATTTTGTAATGCCCTTTCTTTGCTGCGATTAGCTTCAACTTTTTGTGCTCATATAGAATTGAATTTTTCAAGTCTGTTGCCACAATAACAATAATAATAATAATAATAATAATAATAATAATAATAATAATAATAATAATAATAAATATGTCCAATAACATAAACACAAAGAAAAATGATATAAAATTTTTAGGTGCACTGATCTACTCTTGCAGAACTCATTTAGCTTTAGACCGGTGATACGTGCTGATCGCATTTCGCATAACTAATATTTTTGTGCGTTTTATTGTTGCAACATTGTTTGTAACGGGTATCAGGAAATGAGGTGTTTCGAGAGAACATTTAAAAGGGTCTTTGAGTTCGTGTGATTTCCAAGAGAAAAACAAAATGTGTGCGGGAAGCATTATTAATGCAGCGTCATTATTAATGCATTGGCTGCAACTCCAACAAAAAAATATCATAGTGCATTGGAATTAAACCAATAGTTTGTTCCAACTACGTTTCAGTGGGAAAATTTCACTCCCTAACTATCGCTTACACGTTAGAACAATAATAGGATGCCTCAAAATGATAGGTTTATTTTGATCACTGTGGAAAAATCTTTACTACCATATGAATCAATGAATAAGGAGGATTATTTCGTTTTACGTTATGAGAAGTTCGAATTCAGTATTTTAATTTATTAATGAAATGTTTTTTATTGCTTTTGGTCGACTGATAATGCGTTTTCTGTTCAATGTTCTCAAAATTCTGATATCCTCCTCAAAGGATTTTTATTCCTACGCAATCGTTAGTGTTCTCGTGGATTTTTCATCTTTCAATCTTTTATTTTTTTCTAAGCAATTGTCCACTGATGTTTACAAGATTTCGATGACATTCTCTCGCACACAGCATTTGCCTTAATGATTAATGATTGATCCACAAAGTATAGACCAGTGATTGCCGAACATTTTTGAATAACGGCTTCCTCCACGAGACGTTACTTCGCAAATGCCTCTCATCAAAGAAAGCATCCGATTGAGGAAATTCACCAATACGATGTAGTAAAGCAAAAATCTTTCTGTGGGAAACTGTAGTACATGGCTGCAGCAAGCTAGTATCGCACTCATTTTGCGATTTGATCTCTACCGTTATGCTGAACCCGACTGTTTTCCGAGTTGAAATCGCTACAGAATTTGAGAACTATTATTCTGAATTTCCAAAATTTTCTTTGGGCTGTTCGGTATTCAACATTATGATTTGTTGCCAGTGAATTTCAGATGTTTCGTCAGCATGAAGATCGTTTGGTAGAGGATAACGGTGACGTGAAGGCGACAACAATAACGCGAACAACATTCCAGGAAAGAACACTGCATGCTGATGATCGTGTTTCAGATAACAACTCATTTTCACAGCCATCAAAATTCGTCCAAGCAACGCATTCGTTAGATCCATATGTTCCACATCGCTCTCGTGGGCGAATCACATCAGACAAAAGTTATGCGCCCGAAAATGAGTGCTTCCGGTGTAAAAGTTGTCAGTATTATCAATGTGATGATTTGCGCAAAGCATGCATAGCGGATGGAAGTGATACCGTAAGTGAAAATGTAAGAATAGTACCGATCAGAAGAATAGGAAGATCACTTGGACGATCATCATTAGAGCATATCTACGAGTCGAGATCATGTTCCACTGGACCAGATTCTCGGCAGTGCTCACAATCAGCAAAGTGGATGCAACATGCCAATGAAAATGAGTATTGCCGTCAAACTGACAACGCTTGCCGCAGTTACCGTCGCACGATGTCCATGCCAAATGAGCAACGTTTCCTTCCAGGCCATTCAATGGCTCAGGAATCAGGAGACATCGAAACAACCGAAGCGATGGATCGTAAAGTATTGCTGAGGAATTATCGTTTTAAGCATGTGACACACCATATCGATAATCGAGCAGATTTTGAGTATGCATCAAATCAACAACCACTTCACACTGGTGATACGCAATTCCTCCACAACGGCAAAAAGCAGCTGTCAAATGACATCGCAAACATTTCAAATTCGAAAAAATATCAATGTGACCAACCAGGATTGGAATTTGCAGAACAAGTGCTAGCTTCAAGAGGTGCAAAAGAGTTTGTTGATTCACCGCAAAAATACTGGCGTATAAACAACATAAAAAGAACAGGCTGTGATCAGATGGAATTTGATAATCAGAACCCAATACAAACAAGAGGTGATTCGAATGAAGCACCAGGGAAACAATTTAAGGAAAATTTCTCAAAGAATGGTAAGCAGGACAGTGGCGAAGAAGAGAATAAAAATGGGAAAAATACAGTTTATATATCTAGATACGACTCACCGATCACTTCACCACAACAGTCACCGGAGTTAGAACAAGTTTCTCTGAGCAAAGAACCCTGCAAAGAGAAGAGTTTCGTTTCCAGACAAATTAAAAAATTCGAATCACTGAATTGCAACACTTATGATGAGCACAGTTACGGAATACTTAATTTGGATATAAAAAAATCTGACGAACTATCAGTGGTGCCAGTATCTGGGGTTCATGTCCTACCAGAACATACACAGGCTTACGGAGAGTTTACTGGAAGCACAGGAAAATCTCATGCTGCATTTGAGAGGAACTATTTAAATAAGGAATATGATCATGAGCATAAAACGATAAGCGATAACGCAATCGCAGAATTTGAGCGAGCGATGGTTGATAAAAATACGAATTCAAGGAGGTTCGATGATGATGATCAAGCGGATATCAGCAAACCGCCGCTTTATTCCAGATGTGAATCAGAAGAGCACAACACGGATGCACATCCATGTGTTGACAAACATAGAAAAGTAACATTTCAAACTGAAATCGGTGATCAAAAATTAGATGATTTGAAGGCATCGCATGATGAACGCATTGCAGAAAAAGAACTAACTGATGTTTATTCTGGCAATAAAAATGAGCAAAGTATTAGTCATCAAGATTTAGTGAAGGCTCAAGAACGAGTTCGACGAAGTGCCATTCAGACTGATTCAACAGCTGTTGATAACGTCGGAGAACATCATACTCTATTGAATGCGGAAAACTTTTCGAGTGCCAGAGAAATGGGCGAATTACGGGCATTAGAAAGTGTTTCGCCGGATTATTCAAATTCTACGAATTGTGAGTTTGTTCATTCACTTTTCTTTGCTTCGATTTTGTCTAGGAAGGTGTGAATAGTGCCTAAGAGATGCAATTACCTGATTCCTCGCTTGTGTTGTAGGACTGATGTTAACATGATCCGGAGGTCTCAGTCAATTTCGAAGAGTGCCGTTGATCAGTACTAGTCAGTGCTCAATGCAAATTATCAATACCCACTTCTTTCGAGACTATAAGACATTGGGAACTGAATGACATTCCATCCTAATTCTGTTCAAACACATTTTTCTTGAGCAGCAAAATGAGAGAAAAGACCACCCATAATGCCACAACTTAGCATGCAGAAAGAAATTCGAATCAACAAGAAAACAATTGTCGCAAGTTTCAACAGCATTTCGGATGGAACTGTGCACTATTTTGAAGGTAATATTCCAGATGAAGTGGGGAAAGCCGACCAGCGTGAGAATTCTCGCTAACTATTTTGCTCTTCGCTCATAGTTTGTTTTATATCATAAATCCACTCAAATGAAAATAAACCAACCGTATGAAGTAAAGTTAAATCGATCACCTTAAACTGTTGAAAGATATTTCAGGGAATCAGTTTGAAATTATTGCCGTCGATTTCAACGTAAAGCGCAACGCGATCGCGCATCACACGGAGCAATATGAAGTTGCAAACGTGCAGCCATATCGGCTTGTTTGCCGAAGAGGCCAACCAGTGACAATATTTTTGAAAACTAGTCACCCTTACAAACCTGATGAGCACAAAATAACGATGGTTTTTGTGAATGGTTTGTTATTTATGAATGTATGTATATAAGTATATAAGCAGGGTAATGCGCACCAAAAAAGAGCTGCAAAATGCTGACAGCAACAACTGCTTTAAATCTTCTCAATGAGAATTGTAATAGGCCTTACTTAGAAAAACGAGATACATTGGAGCGTCGCTTCATGAATTTCTTGGATTAGATGTTATGGCTTATAAACAATTCGCGTTATGACTAAAACTTTCGGCGAAAACCTCTTTCAGTGTTCGAGCAATGCTCGGTTTATAAACATTTTCAATTGAACCTATAAAATTTTCCGTGATCCTCTCAAGCAAATCAGACGTAAAGTGGGAGCCAGAACAAGATTTTGATCGTTTCATAACAGTTTTCCACTCACAATTAGTTACGAGCATTTTCATTATTGCAAATTTTCACTCATTTTTGACATTCAACGCAGACTGTGTGTGCGTTTTTTTGTTTTTTGATTTTCAATGCTTTAACTGCGAGGAAATTGCGACCATGAAAGGTCAATAGAAGCGTTTACAATAACAATAGAGTGATTCTCTCGGGTTTGAAGAATTTGGAGATTGAACTAGTTAGTGACCAGACTTTATCAAGTGTACTCATTTACAGAAGCTATTAAATAATAATCAGGTTCTGGTGGTGAATTTTCAGATGCTAAAGGCTTACTATGAGGCAACCTCTCGAAGCCTTGTTCCGAAAATTACAGGCGAAGGCAACTATGATTCTGATTAGAGATCCTGTCCTCACTTCTAAATCGCACTGTGAACTCTGGGAATAATGAAATTATTGATCTTCTGTTTTATCAATGAAAATTAATATTTGGAGGGATCCGATCAGCTGGAATAAATTGATTCATTTTTCGTTGATTACAACGAAAGAGGCATGATTCAGTTTGTGATCAATTCGAGTTATGGCCAGACTGTTGAAACGACTTGTCGTCACTAGCATAAGTTTTACTTTATTGATTTCAGAAATTTCAAAACGTGAAACTGAAGTAGACATCGAAAACGATCATCATGACTACGAACGCAACGAAATCAATGACTGGGAAGCACGTATACGGCAACAGGCGGCTACTTTCCTCACTGTAGACGTATGTTCATTTCTCTGTGAAAATACAAAGAAACTATTGGTATATGCACGTGAAGGAACGAGTATTAAGTCCTGAATTTTGTTGAACCTCGGAAAACCCTTCGATCATATTTTCAGTTTCCATTCGATAATCATGTGAATGATTGGCAAAAAAATGCAATGTATGTTACGCAGAGCCTGATAACAGACAGCGAATTTATTATAGGTTTTTATTCCGAGTCATTGTGAAATTGGTATTTGGAAGATGAGTCTGGAATGCCACCGTTTTCGTCTTCGAACGTCGTTCGCTAAACTTGATTCGCCCATTTATGTAATTTTCAACCCATGGATTATAGGTATGAATCTTTTTGATCACATACAAGGGAACGGTCTCGATATCGATATGGTTCCATAACTATGTTCGTTACAATGTTATTCACGTAGATACACTGAATGAAATCAAGTTTAAACTTGGAAGAGCGAAGAGCATAAATTCCATGCAGACTGGTGAATAATCGGGCAACTTTAAATTTATAAGGGTTTTTTTTAGAGGACGACACGTATTACCCAGCAAAATACGAACTGAACGAATATGTTTTGGATCCAGTAGGCATTCTCTTCAAAGTACGCACGAAGGATCGTTGGTTATATGGTCAATTCGAGAGTGTTTGTCTCATTGTGGCTATGGGGCTCATCGAACGTCTTTTGGATGAACGGATTTTGAAAGAAGATGAACTTAAAAATGCAGCTGGTATTGTACGAGCTCTTACTTTCGGGGTCAGTTTAAAGGGTCTCTTTGTCTACATTCGTGAGATTCGATTCACGTTTTCGAGGACGGATTGCTCCATTATAATAATTATGAAAAAATTACACTAGGCTTACATGGGTTGCTTATCAGACCTACAAGTGATCATTTCTTCCATCTGCAGATAAACCAATATGTTCTGGAAGCCAGCTGGAAGAGACTGAGTAGAAATGACTTGGGAACATATGATGAGCTTCCAAGTTTATGGACTGGATCAACTGAAATTCTGGTCCATTATTTAAAATCTGGACACCGTGTGGGCTTTGGGCAGTGCTGGTGCTATGGAGGATTGATGACTTCATGTATAGTTTTTTGTTTCTCCGCTTCTCATCTAAATTACTCTGATTGGATGAAATCAGCGAACTTAGTTGAAGTGCCGATTGACAACAGTCTACCTATATCATAGAAGAAATGCCTTCAACAGCCGATTTATACTTTTTCTCTTTCTCGATATATCGCTGATTTGCAGTATGCCGGTGCTTAGGAATTCCTTGTCGTACAGTTACCAATTATGAGTCAGCACATGATGCGAATGAAGATTTGACAATAACTGTGAATTTTATCGATGGCAAACCATCATATGACAACCATGATTCGGTTAGCTTTCTTGATGCAAAACAGTTGTTTTTCTTTCTGATGCAAAATGATAACGCAAAAACCACTTCAGATTTGGAACTTTCATGTTTGGAACGAAGCATGGATGAGACGACCAAACCTAGAGAAAATATATAATGGTTGGCAAGTTTGTGATGCTACACATCAACATCCTAGTCCAGGTAAATCCTTGCGAAATTCACCGCTCTCGAAAGGTACGCGTAATGTTCTGAAAGCTTGCTGGATCAATAAATGCATCTACTTATTTCATTTACAGAATCAGGCTACTATCAATGTGGTCCGTTTCCAGTCAGAGCGTTGCTTTATGGTGATTTGAATCAGCCCTATGATGGAGCGTTCATTTACGGTGAAATCAACGCTGATGTGATTGATAAATATTATAGAACAGATCCATACAGTCACAGACCGGCATTTGCGTATGAATTCAAGTCGACTGACAAGTAGGATCTTTCTTTTTTGGATAAATTCTTCACTGAGATGAACACCCTTTTACTGAGTTCTTTCACTTGTAAGACTGCTTTAGTAACCAAATGTCCAAAATCATTCGGATGTGCATTCTCAGGAACAAAAAATCAAAAATAGATCTTTTTCAAATTTTATCAGCCTTCAAGGAAATATTGGACAATTTTCTGAAAAAGAACAATGCTATTTGTTGCTATTTTCTAACTGTGGTTTCATTTTAAACTGTGTATCGGATTTTACCTATAACTGGTAATTTCGAGTTCTGATCTGAGTTGTTTCTGGGTTCTACCACAGATATTCTTTTCAGAGTAGGCACCAAAATTGTCACCAATAATCCGAAAATGATTGAGTACGCTATGGATATCACAAACAATTATAAAGAACCAGAAGGCTCACAAGCGGAACGTGAGCAACATGAACGCGCACTCGAATCGATTGGTCTTCGACCATCCAGACAACGGCGTTTTGCATACGAACCGAATGTGACGACAATGGATGTCAAATTCGCCGTCTCCGATTTCAGCGACGTTTGTTTACTGAATAAAATGTTCCTAATCTTATACAAAGAACAACTAGAAATGCTGTCGAAAGAAACAATTGAAAGTTGAAAGAACAGCTGAAACAATTTTGATTTGCCATCAAGTCGAACAAGAATGCCCGCTGTATTCACTCGAAATATTCATCAAATGACTGAGCATCGCAGGAGTGCTTGTTTCAAATGCCGACATTACGAGTGAAGGCGATAGACGCTCTTAAATTTCTTCGTATGGCCGATTCAATGCTTCACCATTCCCTCAGTTCATTTGCAGCTACCAATTGGAATACGAATTGGTAGTTGTAAATAATCAAGATGGAATACGAATCAAATTTAATTCGAAAAATCAGACATTCCTGAATTTGAATGCATATTGTTGAGGATGGTATTATACAACATAACCACTAGCTGTCTACGCTTGTAAGCACTTCATCATAAGTAACTCCCAAACTGCATCAATTCAGGTGGAAATTGGCAAGCCAATTATCGGTTATTTCGAAGTAACGAATGAATCAAACTCTTTGCGAACGATCATTTCACAGATCAGTGTGGATATTACAAGCTATACGGGAACAGTAATTGCCAATGTTTATGCAGCACAGCAAATGCTGAAGATGGAGTCGAACCAAGGTAGGTATGCGTGACAAGTGACCTCTCTTTTCATAAACGGAAAAATTGACGGCAACGAACGAGCTTGTGCTCATCACTGGCACATCGTTTCATTGGATGGAACAATGTATTCATGACCTATCTGAAGAAACCAATCTGCACTCGTGAATAATCTTCAGAGCGACGAGAACGCGTTGAAGTAGCTGCTGAGAGTTACGGTGACAATTTCGACGAAGACTTTGACATCAGTGTGTCTATCTGTGCGAGAGTTCAACAAACCGGGCAAAACTATCATCACCGTAAACTTCTCAAAATTCTCAAGCCAACGCTCACCATCGAAATGGTTATCAAAACAAATTACTCTTTTGTACTCAGTATATTCGAATAGCCAGATTTTTTGGTAGATTCCAGTAGTCTTTTATAATCCTTCAGTTTTTAGCAAATATTCGCAGCGAATCAATAACAAATAGATGCTTCCGTTAGAATACTGATCTTGATGTGCGACTAAAAACTGAATAAATTGATTGGGTTAAGTTCATCACTAATCCTATGGCTTACATTGTTTTTAGAAGATCGCTAGTTTGAAACTGATACCATCCTTGCTGGATGCATTATGATTTGCGCACGTTTCCAACCTCGATCACAACAGTGTTCAGTTACTCGCTTTCCAAAAATCAATTCCTCATGAAAATCATGCCTCCCAGAAAAATATCAAAAATCGTGGTAAGAGCAGCTTTCCATTTATTTAAGGAACCAGTGATTGCTTTGAAGAAAGAAGAGTCGCTGAAAATAGAATTGGAAAATCCGTTCGATATGGCACTAACAGAATGTGAATTAAAAATCGATGGAACTGGTTTCGAATTTGACAATATGCCGATTCGATGCAAGTAAGGGAATTGCTAGACTGAAATCCTATCCTTTGAATAGGAACAACTAGTATGGTCGATAAAATAGTAAAATTGATCATAGAATATTTTTAATTCGGTCGAAAAAGTTGAAATTTGACAATGATTTAGCATAAAAAAATTTCGCACCTAGGGTTTTGCTCTATTCGTAAGCTTATGATGACAACTATGCTGCGTAAGAAAAAAATCGAGAAAAATTATTTTTGAATGTTATAGAGTAATAGATGCCCATGGAACGATGATAGTGACGACAAGTGCAATTTCGAGAAGGAAGGGAGTCAATCAAATAATCGCTGTATTCAGTTGTGCTCAGCTGAAAAATGTCCGCACAACCGCAACCGTTCGAACAATTTGAGCAGGTCTACAATGATTTTATGCACTGTCCATGGAAAAGTTATCAGGGAAGTTATATATGTATAGACCGCTAAGAACAGACTCAAAATTGATAGAAATCATCTTCTACACCACATCAATGATAATCATTAACCGTATTGGTGAAACCTTATCTATTTGCTTAATAATAAGTGCGATTTATTCAAATGCTGGTGCTATTCAAGACCGCAGTTAAAGAAAGAATGAAATGATATCCTACTGGACAGTTAAGACCTGTACGGCTATATTGTGACTATATCGAAGTTTCCCTCAAAAATCGCAACTGCACCACTTATTCGTCCTGGACAAAGCCTCATTACGCCTTTAAAGAGTTGAAAATTTTTGTTCAGTCATTCAGCAACAGTTAAATCATTCCAATACTAAGCACTGATCATTAATTAAAAAACGTCAATAATGAGAAGATGACCAAGTAACGACAGCAAAAATTAAAATGAAAAGTAATCAACTGGCAGCAGTGCACATTACACTTTCTTACCTTTTAAGAACATCCAAACGTTGAGCGTTTCATTTGAAATTCTGCATTGTTTGGATCTTATTGTATCGTCTAGCTCAGTCCCCATATGATGCAAATCAGTGGTCATCCTATCTAAATGTATAAAAGATTCGAAAATGAATCTGCAATACTACCATCCCATTTTTAAAATCTACTTAATGTCTAAATCTTTGGAAGCATAATTGGAGACGAGCTGGGAAAACGTTCTACCATGAATAAGCTGTTTTCCCCTTTCCAATGTGTCTTTCTCGATAGGCCATCAATCACTGCCACTCTATTTTGATCCTAACAAAATAGAGTATTTCAGTTAGACATGGGAGTTTACACCGACACTACATATTTTGATTTTAAAAACCATTTGATTTGGTATCCTAAAGTTACACGCATATGGCATACCAAGTCGTCTATCCACTCGGATCCGAGACGTCCCTACGAACTGTTTTCGATCAGTCCAAATTGCTGAATCATGCAGCTAGTCAGAAAACATCAGCAGTGGTGTTCATCGAGTTTCCTTTCTGCGACCCCCTCACTTTTTATTCTTATTAAAGCTCTTCCAGAGTGCCTTCTTCCAGATTCAATATGTTTCATTTCCGCACATGATGTTAAGGCCTTCACGTTCTCCAACAATTTACAAACTATATTTAACTTCATAGACCAATATTCATCAAATTGGTTACTACCACTATCTCCAGAACAAACGAAACTGATTAGAATTGGTAAGAACAATCCTAATAACTCCCTCAACATTGACAACCAAGAATTAACTCTCTCTTCACTCAACCAAGATCAAGTGTCAAAAGCAACTCATGATTGAAATGCCATCATCACGTTTCCAGTATAGTTAGATAAGCTAACATTAGAGCATCACTCACATTGATAACGTTCAGCTTCAACACCTTATCCGTACTAAGCAAAGTACGTGGTCGCCTAAATTCGCCCGTCCTAGAATGTGCCTCTTCACATTGGTCTTTCCTTGATCAATACGGTTGTAAACGCTATGTTAATTTCGTTAAAAATTTTCGAAGAGATGAACACGATTCGTCATGAACAGTCAACGTGGAAAATTCAGTAACAGGTCGAATATCATGACAGACTAACAATATAATGATTTGAAATTTTAGAAATGCGAAGATTTTTTGTTGATCTTTGCGAAGCCTGCAACATCATTCAGTATCAGGTTGATCTCCATATAGAAGAATTTTTGAATTTTCCTGAAACAATAAACAAATCCGCCAAAATAATTACCTAAAACTGGCTGGTAAACATTGCAGATTAAGCACTGCAAAACTCCCGTTCGCAAATAGAATCGTTAGAGCTTGGAATCCACTCCCCTCCTCCCCCCCCGCCAAAACCTATCGTCTCCTCACAATTGCTTCCAATATGCAGACTCCGAGATGCAGACTTCCAATATGCAAACTATTCAACAATAGGAGTCAAAGAGGTGGAAAAAAAATGTTTCTTCACCCACCTAGTTTTATTCATTTTCAATTTGTTAATTCAGACATCCTACCACTGAACACTTAATATCGCTATTAGTAAGATAACGCATATGAATTGATTTTCTACTCTTCTTGAACCTTCCTCCCCTACCTAGCAATAAATGAAGCGGTTATCCGCCCTACTGTAATCGTTTGCACGTAACATTACTGCGCATGTTATTATACGAATGAATATCATTTATATGCTTTCCTGGCGAGAATAAAAGTGAAGAACATCATTTCACTGTCACTGAACTTATTTAAGGGCACACAGCTTCATGGGCTCAAACGGAATGCTAGTGATGCACTCGTAGCAAGTATTCGAAGTATGATCGAATATTTAACATCCACGTGTGCGATATGTTTGTGCTCCAGCACTGAAAAGAACTGAACGATAAGTTTAATGAGCAATTGTCACTGCTAGAGCACAAACATATGTTTTAAATATCTCGATGTTGACAAAAATAAGCATTCCCCTACAGATAAAAAGTAACGAGTTAGAGAAAGTTTCAAAAAAAGTCGCTCGCTGAAACACTGATCAAAGAAAGTAGCGCGTTTTTTTTCGGCACTTAGTGCCGCGTAACGATTAGACTATCAAAAAAGCAGCTCCGTTAATGTAGCGAATATCAGACTATCGCTCACACTGCCGCTAACCACAAAAAACAATTGCAAGTTAGTGTCCATCGAAACTGCGTACGAATGTGATACACCTTTCACCCATTCGCTTCATTTTTTCGGATGAATAACGAATTAATTCTAACGTTGCATCTGTTTTCATGTGTTCTTGTCTCATTTGTTGAATATCATAAACGTATAGAAAGGTTTTATTTCGAAGTGAAAATGCTCATTGGTTGGTAATGGTCCAATAATATAATGGTAAATCAGGTATAAATCAAAAAAGGGCGGTAATTGTGCATCAGTCTTAACATAAATATCACTTATACACACAACAAAATTACCACGATCCTATTGTGGCAACAGTTCAACATGCTTCTGACGCCATATTTCAAATACAAAAATGCACTCAAAAACATTTTTCTAACAAAAAGGCACGTGACTGACATTTGCATGTTGGTGGCATGAAATTGAGCGGCTGATTCAGAAATAATTCATTCAAGATTCAGGTCTGTCCAAAAGGATTACTCATAATGAGCAACGGTGAGTTGATGCATTGCAAGTAGCTTTCTGATAGCCGTAAAAATTTTTCGATGGAAAAATTTAGTTGAGAAGATCAGTTTGTTTTATTGTCCATATCAACCCCACGAAATTCACGCCATGACCATCGCTGGCAACATTAAAAACTAGATGAAATTACGATAGTTTGCAAGTAAATCTGATGCTTTCCTTTCACAGAATCACAATATACAACACTAATCGCATGAACTTCCAAAAGTACGTATAAATGAAACAATGACAAATTGCGATCAAAACTCTCAGGAATTCACTTCTGCATGTTACCTGATATTGCGAGGTGGTTTGATTTTGTTGCATATCTGCTCTCAAGTGACAATAAAGAATCGTAAAGGAAACAAAATGCAATGAAAAAAAACGTATGGAATTACATCAATTAAAATATAAAATGAAAATTTCGAAGCTATAGAGGAAAATAGCGAATCGAATCATGATTACATATCAACATGCAAGTTGCAACACATCTTTTTTTGTATTTAGACCTTATATGAGTTCGGAATACACATTTCATTTGATGACGATTCTAATTAATTGATCGAGTCCAATCGACAGAATGGTTATTATCATTTCTTATACATTTTAATCAATGGAATAATGATCAAAATTAGAAAAAATCTCTTCTTTATTTCCATTTAGATTTAACCGTAAAAAGTTTCACTGGTTGATTGATGTAATGGTTGTCGATAAATGGATGTTAGTTGGGTTTGGTGGTTGGAAGGTGGTAGGACGCCAGTTATATCATGATGGGTGAGACGCTGGGTCGCTGGTGACGGTAGCAAGCTGTAAAAAGTGAATGCTGAACAATTTTACCAAATTCACACGTGTATTTCCACTCTCGATCAGTGACGTTTCCATATTGACTTTATGCAAAATATGAGGCATATATTTTTAGGAAACGTGTTGTTTCACAAAAATACGGAAGAAAAAACTAAACAACGCTCAATTAAATCCTAAATTATTATCATCACTAACTGAATATCCATTGGCCGATTAATGGTGGCTTTCGATACTGGTTTTTGAGATCGATATGGCTGGCGTTGATGCTTCAAGCCTGAAGTAGCATATCGACGCCGTTTCTTGTTCTTCTTCCGTTCAAACTTCTTCTTGAACAGATAGCAAAAGAAGCCGAAAATGAAAAGAAATATGCAACCAGAAAAGGTTGCAGCGAAAAGAACCGTTTGAAGATCGGTTGCACTTTCGAGCTTACTGCCTGCAATCGACGCTTATCGATGAATGACCGCACAATTTTCTGATATCAACAGCTCAACTCTTACTAAATACTCTAATTGCATATTCATTTTCAGTCTTCTTCATGCACCCATTATGCATGCTCACTTTGAGTGAACACACTGAAAAGCTGTTACAGAATGGTAGAAAACGAACGCTTGCTGTGCTCTTTCACGGCTTTTCCATCTACAGTTCAATAACTCACTAATTTTGGCTAATTTATCACTTATCACATACATCAATGATACTCACAGAAGGGGTAAAGGGAGAGTATTCCTGACGGGGTATTTGAGGAGTTCAGGGAGGAAACTGAAGAAGCTGGAGAATTAATTTCGATCGGTTGCATGATTCCTTCATACATCATTCATCAGAGGAAAACGGCAATCTGCCTCACATTCGAGAGGAAGGAAGGTGAAGGGAATGAGACACAAAATAAGAGCCCATAAGAAACACTGGATCTATATGGCAAACTTGTCTTCGATCTGATACTGAAAAAGATAATAGTGGAATTACGAATCAGTTGCTTCAAACATCGTAATTTTTTGCTGTTAAAACGGTACCGTACCCTTCAAGAAAACTAATCGTCATTCAAAGCGGTTTACGTGACGCTGATGGGATTGGCTGTAAAGAATACTCTTTTTATTTTGTCAGAACATGTACTTACTCATCATGCATATAAATTTAGTCTCTTTGGGCATCACACGTAAGTGATGCAGTCAGTTCATCATTGCTTCAAAAAACTGTCACACTACACCAGCGTTCAAATATTGCTTCTTGTTCCTAACAAAAAATTATCGGCTGACACGGCTCAGTGAAATGATCAACACAATTTCATCATATCAGCAATCAAAAAAGGAAAAATAGTGCAGATGAGAATAATCAGAGCAAATAGTGAACAGTAACTAACATTCAACTATGTTTTCGTTATATTTTAAACTAACGATAAGTAACGACGAGTGAAAAGGACATTGAAGATGCGATTCTAATCATCACTCCTTCCCATTATTTGAATGTTATGTTGTGGTTTGAGTCATTAGTTTATATTTATGGTTTACTTATCCAGCTTATTAATCAGATTTCATTTCTTGAATACTAATGCAGAGTTCGCTTCGACGAGAAATGCACGCTTCCTTAGGACAAACAACAAATTCATAATTTATTGCTTGCTTGAAGGATATTTACAAATTTCGCAAATGACCTTCAACAGCTCTGGCGATCCAAGCAAAGTCACATAAAACTGCGTATGACTGGATGAAAATGATGGCTAGATGACGGCATAAGTTCGCTTAAAAAACGATCCGTACAATCAACGTGCTTTAGTGATGAAAAAAACACACAGAACAACTGAAACGAACAATTAGATGAACAAAAGATGATGCAGGCAAAATGACACATATATGACATATATGCACACGCACAAACACACACACAATGCATGAGTTATCGGTGAATTGCATAAACGATTACAAAACAAAACAAAACTTTTATCGGTAGCATCGTTAACATTTGCAACATGTAACGAAGTCACGAAATCATTTCTGTTAGTATAAACTATTGTTTCATTCCGGTACAGCGTTCAACAACAGTCATTTTTTCGTTACTTCACAACACAGTTTAAAAGAACAAATTATTTATTACCATCTGGTTTCTGAGAAGCTCCAAGAAAGGATTTCCAGTGTTAGATTTTTAAATGTGCATCCTTTGCGTTCACTTTTGCAATCTGATAGCAACTGCATCAAGAGAAGGAAACGCTTTAAACTTTGAAACTGCAACAGAAAGAGCAGTGGTAGTTCCACTCTAAATCTCTTATCTCAAATAAATGATCTTTCTAATTACCAACAGAATTAGAATCAAGCTTGACTGCAATAATTATGAACTTCTTAGCATTATTCTATATCATACAACCAATCAACTATGTGGAATAGATTGATATACCAGAAAGTGAATCTGAATCAGGAACATATCCTAATGGATTTGCTCCACTCCAAGGACCACAAACCGGTCACAAAATGATATTGGTAAAAAGTTATATACAATATAGTTCGAAAGAAACAACTGCAAACGGCAATCACGAGTCAAACCAAATTAGTCGCACAGTTTCAAGGCACCAAAACAGTGCATTTTGAAGGTTTTCACTTCCCATGTTATGAACTATCCATCCGCATCATCAGTCGATCACCGGCAAGCGGACGTTTCGTACTCTATGTTATTCAAAGTGCGGGTGTTCTATTAGTTGTTCCACAAATTCTTAACTACTTTCGGTTGCGCAAATCACTCACAAAGTCTTCAAAGAACGGTATTTCAAATGCAACTAACAAGGAGCAGTATCTTAATGGTTCAACGAATACTCATCAATCTGGTTACTGCGCGCAATTGTGGAGAACAATAAAATGCCATTTCAAAAAATTTCAAGTAAAAGAGCATTATTAAAAGTAACCACAAAAAGGTGCCGATGAAAAACAGTGTGAAATTTTCGAAGTGTACTGATTTTTGGTACTGGAAAACTGAAAACTCGATGACGGCTGGTTATCGATCAATACAGTCGTTTCAGAACACAAAGATGACTGGCGAGAACAACAATTGAAAACAATAACATCGTGCTAACATACTTCTGAATTGTTCCATCAATCTTCCATACGCTCAGATTCCATGCAATCGACAAATTACAATACGAACACTGCAGATATCAATCACGGATGAACTCATCATCCGTCGGACATGCAAGTGATTTTCACCAATAAATGCACTATAGCTGCATTGAACGACTCCTCAAGTCAAAACAAATCTGCATCCAGCCAAGTAAGACACTTAAAAAAATCCAAACTGCCCGTCTAACCCTTCTTCGCCGCTCACAGTCAGTTGGAAAGTCCCAGGATGTCGAGCATTACAAGAACTTTAAATTAGTCACTTAGATCAGCTTTGTATGCATTTTTTAAACTTTCAAATAGCTCAGTGGTTCAGTAGAAGGTTTATAGATTCTTTCGCGATATGTAAAACAGAAAAAGACTGTGCTAGAATCAGAATCAATTTTCTCCTAAAAAAAGGATACTTTTTGTGTATGCCATTTACCATTTTACTGACTGTGTTGAGATAATACTTACTGCCGGAAAGCCATTATCAGAAAATTGATTTGAAGTTCATGGATGCGTGTGGTGAGAAAGCGTTAGAGAAACGATAAAAAACAAGTGAATGTTAATGAAGTGGTGAGATTCAATCACTGCAGAGCGGGCAGCAGACCACTCACAATGTGCTTCGTCAGTGTCGTCATGAAGACCACAGTTCTCGTCACCATTGCAACGCAGCCGCGCATCAATGCAGAGTTTCGTATATGTACATAGGTATTGCGATGGACTGCTGCACTCACGATCATCTGTAATAAACGAACGATTACATTTACAATTTCATCTGATGTGAGGATGAAACAAAATGATAGTTTCCTATGAAATTTCATAGTGAAGAGCACTAAATTGAGAAAATTTTTATCAGTGTTGTAAACAGAAGTAGAAATGAACACAAAAATAACCTTTGATAAGTTTCACCTCGGTCCATGTAAAGTTAAAACCCTTGAGTCCATTCACTTTGTCTGGAGAAGTGAAGAAACTGCAATTCAGCGAAGAATCAGTGGGATGGTTTTCATATGCATGATTCGCAAGGATATGGAATTGATCTACTTAGTGACACGACCGATCGTTAACGTAAGACCAAGCGACAATTCGGTGGAATGTGTTTTAGAAGAATACTGGAGAATCAAGTAGCTGATCGAGAGAACACGGATGCTATGACAATTTCGTGCATTAATAATGACGTTGTATTGGTAAAAATAACTGAAAATTTTACCTTATTCTGACGGTATTATTTTTTGAAATAATCGGTTGAACGACACTCTCAACGGTTCCACAGATTTCTCGAACGCTCGGGCCAGCCTTTACGCCACTATCAGCGTCCACGCGAATCACGGCATTTTGACAGTTTATCGATTCATCCGACATTGCACCTTCTACCTCCATTTTTACTAGGTTCAGCAAAATCTGAATTGCACAACAATTCGAGCGCATTCAACACACTTATTACTTCTGATCGTGTGCTTAGGTTCGAGAATGTCACTAACATAGCTTTCAACAACGAATATATCGCGGCAATGATATTGTCATACGTTCTACGATATTGACTAGCATCACTCATTGGGCTTTTCTTTTCAAATAGACACTTCATTTCCCATTTGACCCTTTTCCTATTTTGAAAAAGTGAAAGACTACTCGAATATACTAAGATCACCTATTCTTGTTTCCATTACACGTGCGGTTGCATGCAGTGAACGGCTCAGTTTTTGTTGCATAGGGCGGAAAAACACTAGCTGTTCGAGATCAACGAGAAACGCTTACCCGATATCCAGGCCTCACTTTGATCTCCCAATCACATATGAGGTCTTTATTGTATTTGATTGGATAACCGGGTGACACAAGCCAGCCGGTTGTGCGATCATCCGTTCTTGTTATTCTCTGGCCACAATGACGGGATGTTTCTAAATTGTTCCTAACCAGTGTATTCCTTTGTGAGAACAGTTTTTGAATATCGCATAATTGCATAACAACGTTTATTTATGAATCACCAATGAATTCTTCAGCTGCATGACTGCTCAGTGGTTGTTCTGAATTGATGAACAATTGCAAACAAGTATCTGTGGCACTAATCAAACACATTTTTTGCTATTAAAACAAATGACATCTCGTTGTCAATCGGTCGTGCATTCGATGTTATCTGAACACCAGATTAGAAGAGAAATTGAAGAATCACATTTTTAAACAGTGAATGAACAGTAGCACTGAATTTACCTCTGGTGGGAATTTCTTCCTTAAAAGCTTTTCGTATTTTATACAGTGCCTTGAAGCCATTTCCCGTTCCCTGTGAACCAGAGCGAAAGAAAAATCGCATTTCGTGGGAGCCGAACGCCGAAACCGTTGGTCCTGGGAAGGTTCGAGCGCAATATTTTGCTGGAATAAACTTGTTTCTCTTAAATTTGGTACGAGAACAGTATCCATTCCGTTGTTTCGAACGGCATACTATACAATTGAGGTAACACGGAAGTTCGTGAAATACCAACTTTTGTCACGATAACTCAAACCGAGCTCAATTATAAGCTCACGAAATATTTTCCTTGGTTGCCTCACTCATTCTTCTCATCAACTTTTCATTGATACTTCTTCAATTTTGCACACTGAATGTTCCTTTTATGGTATCCGGTCAATCTGCCTAAAGACATTTTGGCTAACGACAGTTTGCCTAAAGACACACTGCCTAACAGACAGTTTGCCTAACGGACAATTTGCTTAAGGACAATTCGCCTAACTTACGGTTTTTAATGGATATTTCGCCTAATAGGCAAACTCTTCCTTAGGCAAACTGTCTGTTCGGCTAATTGTCCGTTAGGCAAACTGTCGTTAGGCAAAACGTCTTTCGGCAGATTGACCGGTCACGCCTTTTATAAATGAACCTACTACCTCGTCTCAAAAACCTCAAAGCTTAACTGACGGTAACGCGTGCAATCTAACCATGTCCTAGGATTCACATTTCGATTCTATTTAAGGTTTTTTGATTTCGCCCTAACATATCACACACTGAAGAATTTACCTTGAGGTTGAAGCCTTTCTTTGCCACCAACTATAAAAACATCGAATATTTCCAAAAAATCCGCACATCTACAATATAAAAAGGCATTGACAAAAGACAATAACCGTGCATTGCCTGTGAGTCACTATCAGCAAAAACAGAGAAACCGAACGATTAGATATTGTTGAAAAGAAAAGTTCAAGTGACGAAGAGTGATGAGGCTTATTTATTCCGATTGATAATGATCTCATCTGAATTGTTCATAAAGAAATCGAGATAAACTATAGTAGTTTATGAAATAAAATGAAACGAAAAGAAACTTGTCTCCAGTAGATGATAATCCATCACTATAAAGTGCGAACTGTTCAAAGTAAACTTGAATCTGCTGTCCTTGAGATGCCTTTATGAAGTATGTACAATTGGTGTCGAGTGGATACTGAAATTTTGAAGATATGATAAGCAAGTATAACTCAGTTCTGCTCTTATGCATAGAAACAATCGATATCACTAACATTAGCCGGATATCGCGGACTATTGAATGATCCCTGTGGCTTGGTGAAACTGAATTTACACTTATTGGAATCACCAACCGGTTCACCTGGTATACCGAAATCTAAAATTGCAATCATATGCGACTTCAGTCTCGAATCTGAGAATAATTTCAGAATGCATATGCCACAAATGCAGTGATTCAATGCATATTCCACACAACTAATACGCTCATGATGTACGGTTCTGTGAGCTGTACGTTGAAATGATGCTTGTGAGTGAGTTTCGAGATTATTGCCATTCACCTGCCGTATAACTGTTGCTTCTCTTTAATGATTACCTGTTTTGAATTGAATTTTGGCACGAAAGCCGAACGTTGTTTCTCCATCAGCAGTTACTCGATCAAAGGAGCTGAACACAAGCACCATACGAGGTCCGTCACTGACATATGGTCCGAGTGCTTCAGAATCTACAAGTCACATTTCTGTTTCAGTCCTTCTCAGCATTGCTGGTGATGCACACAAACAAAGTGCATGTTTTATGAATAGTAAACAAATTCTGACTAACCATGAGGTAGTCTCTCGCAAAGAGTCACATCGTAACTACTTTCTTCTCCAGATGCCAAAACACTTTTTATAGTCACATCGCGCAATGCTAATCCAACGTAAGCTGTCCCACAAAGTTCTTCATCGTAATCAATACTTTGCTTCGCACCACCCATTCTGCACAACATCGTTCAACGTTTCCATTAACTTTTATATAACCAAATTTTCAGCAATATAACTATCATCGAAAATGGATGAAGAAGCTCCCAAAATACATGTTTTACGTCGAGCTTTTAGTAACGATAACATTGTTGTTTTTTTTGGAGAATACAGGTGATAATATTGACACACCAACCCGAAGGATGATTCAGAGAGAACAGCAAATCGTTCGAAGGTCAGCAGAACTTTTTCGAGGTTTTGTTCCCCTTGAAGGCCATCGATAATATATGTACATGTTGTGTTTGCCGGATAAAGTTGTGGAAACTGAAATTGAGACATGAATGAGGTTACCATTAGCGATCACCTAGATGATTGCTTCCGAATGTTTATTGCCAGTTGTTTACGGGCGCGATCAAATCGTTCCGCTAGTCATTCATGTGCAACATTTATTCAGTGATCACTTCAACAAGGGTGTACAACATCGCAGCACGTTTACTTTCTTAGTGTTGGGTCGGTGACCACCGATGGTCGGTGTTCACCGGAAATAATCATCGACGGTTTTGCGATGGTCCCCGACCGTCGGTGAACACCGAGTTGTGGTGATTACCGACCGCAGCCGAAGAGCGTGCTCGGTCGGTGACGGTGGCAAACCGCCGCGCGGTTATAACCGAACTGCAACCGACCGATGCTTAAAATTGTGCGGTCGGTGAATGTCGAGTTGCGGTAATCATCGACAGGGCTCTCGGTCGGTGACCACCGAGAAAAATCTTGCGGTTCCCAGCACTACGCTCCCTTGCTGCTTTCACTCTCTAAGACGTCAGCCAGTATGTATTAAACTAATGTTTCAGAGATATTCATTCGTGTTCCATATCCTCATCGTTGACTTTTTTCAGAGTGACATTTTTGGAATCTTCGTTCCTGACTTTTCCAAAATTGTGGGGATCTTTATTTCCCGATACTTTTCGAGGAATTCCCCAAAATTCGGGGGAAATTGGAGTGTAGCACTCTACCATGACGGCCACTCGATTCCACTGCATATAATTCTATTCATCACTACATATAATAAATAACATTGAAGTGCTAACTACCAAATATTTGTATCAGATATCGCGTATCGCACCAGCATTACGCGTTCAACCACACTATCTCGTCAACAAGGAGTATGGCTATGAGCAACGTTAAATTTTTAGTGGGTTGTCAAAAACGAATTCGTCAATAATTATTGCATCGTTTTTCGTTCTATGTTATTATTGCAGTAGACTGCAACTTATAGATTTCCAAAGACAGAATGAGAATTTCTCACAGCTAATGTCTGTTGTTCTTCACTGAGAGACACCAGTGGTGTCCATTAACTCGGAAATCATTAATACGAAGCTAATCTTTCTGTTTTCGTTAGGTCGCCAATTATGACTCTGAAAAGCTTTGAGTATGATGCAATGTATTTATATACCACTGTGCTCACACTTCTTACTTCGTGCGCCCTCCCCCTCCTGATTGCATAGAAACTGTCATTCTCTCTATTCGCCATTCCCATTCACTAACAATATGGTTTTTCTGCATGAAATATCAAAAGAAAGTCCACAAATTTCTTCATTGCTCAAGAATTCCGCCGTTCAAATTTCGATTGTAGCATCAAAAGAATCAACTCCTCATGGTCATTAGATGATATTACATATATCATCAAAAAACGATGAGAGAAGTAGTTTGAAAAAAGAACGGTCATTATTAGTATGTCAACTTCCTCAATCCTGCTGACAAGTTGAGTTTCCCTCTCAGAGTAAATTTTCTCCCACCCCACCTATGAGAATCACCGCTGCACGTTGAAAAGCTCTGTAATGTTATTCTTTGAACTCGAATCACTCCATTACGAGAACAGATCTTTTAAGATAATTTTCCCATTGCTATCCATTTTCCTGAATACTGATTCTGACTGGACGATTAGGACTGTGTCTAAGCATTGCAATAAGCTATTACTTAATCATTGGAAAAACTTGGAAACACACTGCTGATTGTTCTGAACAATGATTTATATGAACCGATGTTGAATTGTTACTAATGGTTCAGATTAAAATTGCAGACATTTAACAAATTTTTGTAAAGCCAATGTGTGCAGTGCATTTTTATATGTTAGGCATTCATGATCACTTGGAATGTCTTCCTTTTATGGCATTGAGGTTGTTGAATTGCTTCCCAGAAAATCTGATGAGAAACCTAGCTTACCTGATTATGTCCTAAAGAATGTTAAATATTTGAGAAGAATTGCAGAGTACATTAGGATGGGATAAGGCTCATGAGAAGAACTACGTGATGAGGATTTTTTTGCAGATCTCAAATGGAACATTGAAATTATCCAAGTAGCGATATCGATTCAACGATTGATTTTGATTGATGAACCTGACAAAAATAACTGCTAACTTTTCCAACTGGCGGCGTTATCAATGGAGGGGATTTTCGTCAGTTCTTCGTTAACGACGTCATTGACTAATTTAACGAACTGGCGATGAGCGAAGATGATTATTTGTGAGAGTGCTCAGCGCAAATTTAAAGTGAATACATTCAGTCATTTTGTTGCAAGTCAATATCACTAATTACTTCATCGATCAGAAGATTATTCGTCACCTTTTTCTGTTTAATACTGTTGATTTTTGAGTATGATGCAATGAAATATTACTGTTAAAACCCATGCCGTTACCTCCAACAGATTCAACTCATATTTATATTGCACTGGCTCTAGTTCAAACGCTCGAGGAAAATCTGGTGATTGAGGATAGGATGGAACGTTTACCACCAAATTCCTTTTCAATAACAGCGGCATACCCCAACACATTCTCCATCTCCACAACACACTAATTTAAACAATCCCCTCAGATCCTCAACATTCGAATTTATCGTCGTTTTACTGAGCACACAAATTGGTTGCGTCAATTCACAGGAAAAGAATTCAGTCGTACCTTCGGCGACTGTAAGTAATGCACCGTTTCTTTATTGCTCTCAACACGAACGTCACACTCAGATCCTCGCAGATGAGTCACTCCTTTTTGGTTGCCCAATAGTTTTCCGACGTCAACATATCGATTTGAAAACTCATAATCGATTACATAACTGCAATCAGATTCAGAAATTAATTCACTCTATCAGTAACACAGATTAAAGCATCAATTTCATAAGGTGAATGAACGCAAACCCTCGAGGATCGGCCTTTGTTGGACTGGTTGTATTGAACTCCATAAATGCATTCTGACCAAGTGAATACAACTCCAATCGTTGCTGAAGGCCACATACTTTTCGAATTATAGGTGCTCTGTTCGTGCTTCCATCATGAATTGTCATCGAATCATATGGACAACTGCAAAAGACGGATAGGAGAATCGAAGAATTCAAATGATAATTCCTTTGAGAACTATAAGGATCAGAAGGTAACTTGAATAATACGATGAATGTTTGGTTTGTGGTTTCGAAGTTTGATGAATAACAAGTCAATTAAACTTACTGTTCACCACCAAAATATATGTCAAAATCTCGGAAAAAAAATCGAATTCGTTGACCCGGTTTCCCATTGAGCAAATAGCTGCAGTGAAAGTTCTAAAATTTAAAAAGCTGAATGAAAGACGTCATTAAGAGTGTCTGTTTTTTTTTCTGTTGAATAATCTTTTCATATCATATAACAGAGAAGAAAGAAGCAGAGATTTTATATTTTCAAAATAGATTGGAGTACGAAATGATAGAAAGGACTCACTTTAGGATATGTGCCTGGGTAAGTTGGAGATAGAATAGTTCCTCGTTTCCTGAAAGTTCCTCATAAGTTTTGCAACATCGATTTGGTTTCGAAAAATAAGATGAAATTCAAATTCAACCGTATCTCTGTTCTACTGCACTGAGCAAAACTGAAAACAATTCTGGCGTGCAAAGAATACTGACTTAATGATCTCTTATCTAGATCATGCTAGTTGGAACAGGATATAATTAATCGCAATTTAGTGGAGTAGGATAAAACTACTCGTATATGGATATCATTAAATTTCATCAAAACAACTGAATCAGATTAGAATAATTGTAAAATCGTAACTAATTCAAGCGTATTATTTGCATGTATTTGAATCAGTTATTATCAAGCAGTCGTTCTAATTTGGTTCAATTTTTTGACAGCATTTAATTTATTGAATTTCGGCTTCGATGTCTGTAGACACGATTGGTCGGATTTCGTCGCTAGCAAGCGACAAGCACTCTTTGCCGTTGTTACGTGTTCACCGCTGCAATGCGCCCTAGCTCAGCTTCTTGCTTGCTGTTGCGATACGAAATTGATTGCAAACGAATTCATGCAAATACCCACTATAACGTAATTTTGTGTGCACAAAAGAAGTTGCGAGTCATGCAGATCAGAGATTTGAAAAAGTATCTTCGAAATTTTTTTATCTTAACCCGTGTTGATGCTGGAAATTGAATTCAGCATAACGAAAATGTCAGATCTACTTGCATTCTGTTGCTTTTCTCGTTTTCCCTGTGTTTTTTTGGTATTCGTAGAGAAGTAACGGAAATAGCGATTGTGTTCCCTTTCACTTTATAGTTTACTTTTTTGTTTTTCACTTTTTATATCCATAAAATAAATCTATGCTATGGTAACACTTTTTTCGAAATAACGTGTTATATTGCTGAGAGCGTTAAGGAACATCTAGTTCGAATGTTAGCTCACAACCACGGCGAAGTTAAAAATGACGATACAAGCAAATGGCAAATCACATTTATCCGACGAGAGTAGAAACACTGAAATTTAGTGCCCATCGAACGAAATCGAGAAAAGCCAATTTCATTTGGCCAACGACCGAAATCGAAAAAGGTTGACTATCTATGGCCACCGATTGAATCTGAATGACACTTCAGATCTGGCTGGTGGTCGGTGGCCACCGAAAAAACTCGGTCAGTTCTCAACTGTACTTGCTAGGTGATTAGAATCATGTGGGTGGCTAAAGAAATTGCTAGTGAGACGGCTGGAGACGAAGAAGCATCTTCAATTAGCAAATCTTACTGAAACTTGTTGGAACTTCTTTGTCAAGTGATCAAAGCAGCAGTCGAAGATCGTTGTAAGCAAACGAAATTATTCTCATCATCTCCTAATTGGGACTCTTCAACGCTGTTCACCTTCTGTTCATACAGTAATTGAAAAATTCACAAACATGAGAAAAAGATCACTTTCAAAACGGCAAAAGCAACATAAAAAAGCTTTGATACCTGGTTTTTGAATCAATAACGAATGAACATGTCCCGGGTGATAGCTGACGTCCAACATTGTAACGAGCTGAAACGAGTAAGATGAAACCAGGAATATTTTTCTTCCGTTATACAGGGAAATTCTGTCGACGTGTCACTGATATTCATGGAAGTTGTTAAGAAACTTAACTCTTACCTACAAAAAACATTTACATTGGCAAGTAGTAGATTGTGAGGCAGTACGTTGCAGGAAAGGAAAGAGACTTGGGAACAGGGAAGTTGGGACCGAAGCTTTGCAATCGGGGACCCCAAAAATGTGATCAGCTCGAAAAAAGCCAGAGACGAAGATGGGAAACCGAGATCCCCTCCTCCCAGTATTATATTACTGTGAGGTAGTGATGGGGTCCGAGCGAAATTTCGATCGATCGGAATCGGGCGAATTTCGCATTTCGTCATTCCAACAATCGTAATTCCGATCGACTTTCCAAATTGCTCAGTCGGAATCCGACAGTCGGAATTCCGACCGACTTTCCAAATTGCTCAGTCGGAATTCGACCGTCGGAATTCCGACCGAAATTGTCAAATTTTTTCGACCGATTGTTGGTCGGATCCCATCACTGCTGTAAGGCATTTTTGTAAGCAGGCTGAATAAGGACGCATGAAAAGTCGTTCAATCAATTTCTTCGATCGACTGAAATCAGTCTTGAATGAAAGTTTTGACTGTTACTCTCACCGCTCTTGTTCTGCTCATATAAAGATTGCCTTCACCATAACGATCCTGTAAGCAATAGTACATTCACTGCTCCATAAAACTCACCGTCAGAGATAAACGTGTAATGTCCTCGAAATTTTAGCTCAGATCGTCTGTTCGAAGCTGCCCGGGAATGAAAGACCAAAACGATCACCTTATGCAAGCTGTAAATTAATTTCATTTCACATCCTATGACACCAACATATATTAGTTCCTTCTGTGAGCGATCATTTACAGTGTGCAAATAAATCATGAAAGCACACTTACTAACGCAGACGAAACAGTATCCTACCTTATACGTATATATGGCGATACAGTACCGCAATACCTACCACCAAAAGAAGCTGATAATAGGTCATCATGTGGACTCTTGAGCTCTGAGTATATATCAACATATTCCATTTCACAACTAAAAAGATGCTCATCAGTAAGAATGTATAACTTCTCGGTGAATTAATATGCTCAACAATGAAAAAGACGATAACAAAGCTGAGATGATTGGTGATGAAAGATAAATTTCCAGAAGGTATTTCAGGAACGAACTTATCGGCAGTCCCAGCCAACTGAAACTGTTCGAAATCGAGCTTTACGCGTTGCCTTGGCCCCGCAACAAACGTGTATATACACTACAAGAACACTTTGAAAGTAAGATATTTCACGTGGTATCATTTGCATTATTTCGAGAGCATTTTTCATTCCGAAGAAAATCGCACTCGATATCTTCGCAGAAATATTTCCAAATTATTGGGCAACAACACCGTTTCATTATTTTCAATTAAGGAAATTTCGCGGGAAAGTTTTGATGCCAAAAACAGGCATCGTTTTGTGTTCTCTTGTCTGAAAGTAGACTAAATTCTCAGCATGAAAATTGAAAGTAAATTATTGGAATCAAATTAAAATGAACTTGAATCAGGTTAAAATTGAGTAACTGATAATGAATAGCACAGGAACGAATTTCACATGCAGTTCTTCTTAAGAGGTGTTGAAAATTATTTATGATCATCTATCTGTATGCTCGGGATTTACAGTAAGGTCTCATGAATGATATCAGAGACATGGAAATGGTTATAAACACAATGTGGATTGCCTACGATGAGAAGAAATTCTCCGAGGTACGCTCCTCGCACGGAACCAATAGCGACATAACGAAATGGTTCGACAAATTCATAATCATTCGGAGTGATATTTTGATGCATCTCTTCTTAGCAGATGATTTTGTGCTGCTAGAATTGTGCTCTTTATTCTTACTTGCATATTTTTAAGGATTTCCGGTGACGAAGTGTGTTCTGATCCTGTTGCGGGTGGTGGTAGCATGGGAAGTTGAAATTCCCCGTCATTCTTTGACGAATCGAAAATATGATCACATTCTAAAATGTCGCACTTAATGTGGAATTATACTGAACCATCATGACAACGAGCAAATCTCGGTGTGTTGAAGTTGCGAAAACGTAAGCTCTCCCATCGTCGTGTAATGTTTGTGATCACCAAAATGGTTTCACTTTATCGTACTATCCGATTCCAGATGGACAACCATGGAATCATTGCTGAACAATTACAGAGAACTGCATGAGAAATACCGAAGAGCTATAAAATGAACTAATCACAAGATTTTTTCTCAAGACAGATAGTTTAGAGTTAAGTTTAGCATTGTCGACCTTGCCAGGCATACTTACTCTTCGTATTGTAACACTCCTTTGAGCCAGAATACCATAATGAGTACGAGCAGACAGGCAATGACAAACGTGAAAAGTAACGCGAAAATGATGTCGCAATCGAGACTGCGACAGAACGCACAATCCTCCTTCAACTGATTCCCTTGTTCGAAATCGATACGGTTTTCCGTCACCCTTTCCAGGGTTCGCATTCGCTCCATTTAATGCGGCCAGTGTTCCGCTCGCTCACAAGTCCCTTACCACATACCCATCCAAATGAACATTATCGATGGAGAGTAACTGGATATCGTAAAAAGCAAAGTAATAATCGTAACGAATGATTCACATAAACGACATAAAGAGATAATGAAACGATTAGTGCGTACTGATAGCAATACCAACTTTTACACCTCTTTTATCAATGAGCATAGATAATGCTGAAAAGATCAGACAAACGATGATTTCGCTGCCAATCAAATAATTACGATGTGCTAGCAATACAGAATTTGAGCTGGAAAGTCAAAACCGGAAGGAACTGGATGAAAGTTTTAAGGAAATTGGAAGATTGATGGACAACTGCATTCATTGCAATGGAGCTCGGGTAATTATTGAACTCAGTTTGATATAGCACCAGCCGTTTTTGAGTGAGAAAAGTAGAGTTATTCAATCTAATATTTCCTTGCGATGCTATCTTTTCAGATAATAAAAACAGCTACGATGCAGCGAGGAGAGTATGAATGCAGCACAGAAGGGCTTTAGCTTGGTGACAAACAGCTGTCACATCGATAAGTGAATTTACTGTGCTTTTCGAGAAAATGTTATTACAGAGCAATGCTCATGGGCGGCTCGATGTTCAGTATTGATGTGGCAATGTTCATTCTCTGAGTATTCGAATGATTTGCAATTATTTGAAGAAAGGAAAAGAGCAGACGGAACAAAGAAACAACAAATAAATAAAGTTGTTCAATGAAAAATGTTGTGCAAATCTACTCCTGATCAAAAACTTTGTGTAATACTGCATAAACTCTGTCAATGAGGTCTATTTGCTGATTTAGACAGCGATGTTGCTGCATTTTTACTTCATTCATTCATACATGACAACAAAGATCCTTTTTACCGTTATAGTTACCCTTCATTCCTTGAGTAGCGATTCATGTCTCAATTGCTCTGTCAAGCTTGTGAGTAATTTAGTTCGGTTACTCTGAAATTATTTCCATGGCCAAGCGGACTGAATGACGTTCATTAGTGAAACTGTTGGTGGAACAACACTGTCGGTTATGGTTCTGGCTTGTTTTGGTAGTGGTGTTTAGAATTAGGACCAATTACCCCTGCGGGGAATGAATTATCATGACGTGCTGCGTGGGAACCCCTCCTGCGCGAACATGCGTTCTCAGAGAATCCTCTGCACTCACAGGGGCCCGCGTAAAACACAGTTAACAAAAACAATAGTAATTCATAAGCAGAAATGCCCAAGGTCCTGAGCCAAAAAAAATTTTTTTTTGTTTTATCAAAAAAAATATATCGCAGCAACATTCAATGGACGAAGATAAAGCCTATATGATAAGTTTCCTTCTGCAGCCGAAACGAGGGGAAGTAAACCTCGGAGCTGAACCGGAGTAGTAGCCGAAATTTTCGAGAGTGCGCTGATGACGATGACAGTCTGCGTTACTGCGCTCGAAAAACAATAATGAACCTTTCTTACGGCATTACAAATTTCGAAACATGATGAATTTTCACGAACGGAAAAAAGTGGTATTGAAAATTACGATGAACGGATGGACCGAATGCATTGAGCATAAATGATATTGTAAGTAAGAACAAGAAGAATTTGTTTGGGAAAGGAAGAATTAAGACGGAAAATGTACAGTGGGTGGTTTAGTGAGGAGAATTAATGCTAGTTAGTAGCTTGATGGTTGTGTAAGATTGGTGTGTGGATAAAGAACACACAAAGATTAGTGGCACTCATGAGCGACTTATCTCATCTTTAAAACAAACGAGCAACCACCGATTCAGTCAGTCGGTGCACGCAATAATTGTCGCGGTAAACATTCATTCACTCACTCTTAACCACCCTCTCTTTATGCTTATTTCCCAAGTGTCGCACAAAATTTTGAACTCTTCTTAACTTGGATTAACTATTTGCCATCACTTTAGAGATTTTCGTCTAATAAATGCAACTTTCCCATCCAACATTAGTGGTTACACGCGAATATGCTCTCAAGCATGCAAATGTGCCTCTTGATTTATAAATGATTTTCACATGCGAGTAGTTGCATGATTACTTTACGGAGAGTCGTTGCATTTTACATTTCCACTCAATAATTCAGTCGATATGCAACTCTTGAAAAACCGGAGACGATGAGAGCGATACTGATCAATCAAACTTCAAATGTTTGATTGATCAGTATTGCTTTCATTGATCAGTATTGCAATCTAGTTTCAAGTGGATAAAGAAAATGTGATCGACATTCCCAACCTCACACTGCATTAGCCAGAGATTCCGTTGGTTTGAAACATCATAAAACGGGCGAATTGATAGTTTTATGGATGAGCGACAAAATCAATGTGTAATATTCATTGCTGTAAAATATCTACAGAATAGATTGCAAAGGAATAAGCGTCAGGGGCTTATAGGACAATTGAGCGCATGAAGTTGTTGGCCATCAACCAACGAATGTATGAACAGTTTACATTAAACGTTCATCAGTTGGTGCTTATTATTCATTTGATATACTGAGTTCATTTGCTCATCAATTAGCACTCATTATTTCAGCTAATTGCCCATACCATCTATAACGTAAGGAAACTCTCAAGACTGCAAAATGAACTAAAGTGCACATTTTGCGTTTCGCGCGGTGATATCTCGACAAGAAATTTCCTTATTTTCAATGCTATCCAGAACCTCAAGAGCAAATTGCTTATGACGAGAAACTATATTTGAGTGTAAAAATGTAACTGCCTTTTTGAAGAATGAGAGGCATTGGATAAAATGTTCTGAACGATATCGAATAACTTCAGATTGTTCATGCAACAAGATTTGAGTGTATCGATACTCTGATACATATTATTTTATCAACTGAAAGAAATAAATCGAAAAATGGATTCATCAGACGACAAGTATAAATGGTCTGTATTGCGAAGATGTTCGCGGCGCATTTTGTTCAGCAATGATAACATAATGATGGTTCACAAGCTCTACTTGCTACCTTGATATTTAATACTTCTTGTACCAAAATTTGCTCGCTGACAATCTATCCATGTAATTGAATTTATGAAAACAAAAAACAAAAAAAACAACAATTTTCAGTGCAACACGTTGCGTTCGGTTCATTCATTCATTTGAAAAAAACATGTCCTGGTTCAAGCGAAATGGATAGCCGTAAATATTTTTTCGAATCACATTCAAAAGAACAAAAATGTGAATGAGATGATTCACGCAAAAATCCCTCACTGTTGAATTTACTCGTCTCACTGAGGAATTCTGTAAATGAGGAAAAATATATTTTCTTCAAAAAGCTGTCAAAAACTGAATGCGGTAAAACTTACGAAAGATAGTTTCGGCTTTACTTGCACCTTTGACAACTGGAATTAGAAGTAGAAAATAGCAAAAATACGCGGACAACATTGTCGGTACATATTGGTTCTACACTCTTCACATCGCCTTGTTTTGGTGGCAACAATATGCTGAAACGAGCAACCATTATTAAATTTATTTATTTCTCTTGGACCAATTTCATGCGTTGAAATAGCTGAACGTTGGGAACGTTTCATGGGATCCAGGTGAAAACAACCTTTGCATAAACATCATCTTCATTATTGTTATAGTATCAAAACATCATCACATTTTTAATTAATGTATCTTTAAAAAGACATTCTGTCTGGTGCATGCATGATCGTAATGCATGGTTTCTAGATATTTCGACTACCAATTTTTGCTAGGAATGAACTTTAGAAATAACGTTCAATTCATCTCAGATCTCAAGATCCGCCTCAGTGTGTTCAAGAACGGGGTAAAAAAAGAGAACATGAGAATAACATATTTATAAAGTTAAGAAAAATGAATACAACATTTTGCAGAGGCCATTTGAGCCAAGCGGAGACTCCAAGTTTGCGTTGCTCACCTCTCTGTATATCACTTATTGGTGGAATACCTGCAGTTGCTTTATTACCTGAATGCTTGCACCTTCTAGTCAGTCTTGCATGCAAAGAATTGATTGCCTGAAGTTTTCGGTAGTCACTAGAAGAATC
>JAPYMA010002506.1:0-15534 GCA_035041965.1 Anisakis pegreffii
AAGATTCCAATAGAGAGTTCAATTAACTTGAGCTTATGAACAATGAAAGCGAACAGTTTCACTTGTTTGTAAGATGTACATCATATCACATTTCATATGCAAGAAACTGAAGATATTTATTCACTCTTGGGCAACACTGGGATTCTGGACGCAAATAAAGCAGCACCATAGGCAGCCGATGCTTTCGACTGATCTGAAGCGCAAATCTCGAAATCTTTGAATATTTCTTTGATATACGTTGAATATGGCTCTTTGTTGGCATTACCGGCCAGTATCAGTCTTGTAATCCCGTTTGAGTGAAGAATTTCAGTTGACAGAAGACGATTCAAATTTGCGATCACACCTTTAGCTGTGGCATGCAAGAGCTGAAACGAACTCAAAGTGTCAACAATGTGATAACTGAAATAAACATGAATCGGCAATCAAATGTGTATGCTCAGTGAGTTCAAGCAATTTGCAAAGGCGATTTTCCATCAAAAAAAACATAAGATCTATTTCAGTTAAATAATGACTCTGCTGCAAAGTTTTCTTTGAATTCAACTGCTCAATTCAAAATATCACTGCAATCCCAGAGTTATTCGATCTTGGAGGAAAAAAGTTTTGATCAACTGAAGAAATTTGGTTTTTTCATACGGAACTGAGCAAAATTCACTTCTGCAATTGACGTGTCAGATCTCAGCCCGGATATGACGGATGGCAAATGCTCTGAGCGTTCTTCGTAAAATGTTGGCTCGACATTTATCAGTGAGGACTGTTTTGATGATGAGTTGAGGATCTGCTCAAACTTCTCGAAATCTAGTGTCAAACGATCACTGATAATGTGATCAACTGATAATGCTGAAGCCCATTCCAATATTTTCTAAAATTGAACACTGACATCGCGTGAAAACTTTACTTTGCATTATGGAAATGAATCAATTGATAAAGCAGAAAGCAAGGAAAGTAACTGAAATGTTCAATTGTTGGAAGATTTCGACGAAACGCTTCATGTGATGCACTGTTATCAATATTTTTGCAATCAATGGTATTATCAGTGTTACTTCGCTGGTTACGAATCACAATTGTTATCATTGTTGACAATTCATAATAATCATCACGAACCTCTGCTAATAGATGGACAGCATTGCCACCGTTCATTGAGGCTGCAGTTATCAGTTTGAAATCATCGAAAAATGGCTCAAATAAAAGATGATCTTTTAAGAATTTACAATGATCGCCATTATAACGAAAACATAATTGAGCCGATGTGCCCAAATTGAGTACTGCAAATAGGAATTTCTTATCAAAACGTTGAATGCAATAGCCTACATCAGTTATGAATTGCAACTAACGCATAATTTTATGAAAGAATCTCTGAAATTATCATTAGAATAAAGAAATGAGCATCTTTCTGAACAGAACAGAAGTCACCTTAGAACTTCTCTTCAGGAGCGTTTTAAATGAACAAAAAAAGAAGCTCATCGTGATTGCTTGAAAAAATGACTAAAACCTGCAGAATCATTTGTCAGCAGAGGATATACAGTGGATTGTAGATCACCTAGAGAAGCGTACACCATAGCATTCGTTGGCAAACCAAAACCATTGTGACGTACAATACCCACAATTGTTCCATTGGGAACTATTTTTGGTAAGATATCCAATGGTACAATTTCATTCTACAATAGAATCGATGCGTTTTGATAATGAATTCATCGCTTCCAAAGGGATTGGATGAATGAATGATCTGCTAGTCGAAAATCTAGCATCTAACCGGATCGACTCGTTTTCTTTCAATCAGTGAGCGATTCATTTTTCGCATGAACAAATTTCATCTGTGATTTCAAATTTTAACTGGAAAATCCAACACGACTCAGTCCAACGTAGTCAGTCTTTGAAGATTATACGTGGTTGTGAGTGGACAGTACGAAATCAGAGGAAATGTGATAATCAGTGTGGAGGGGAATAAAAAATTCCTACGGTAATTGTCCATTGATACGCCAGGTTACAATAGGCCCAGCTGAATGCATTTTGTAAACTGATCACTGCAACACTGGAACGTGTCAGATAACATGCTAACATATCCATTACCGTACCGCAACAATTCCACTTGGGATCAAGCAACGAATTACGGTATAGCCAAGCCAATGTGACAATACCGTAACCAGTATGAACATCGCCGTATTCCCAGCTTCAATTGTAGCGTAGAGTAGTAACAATAATTCAGTAATACAATAGCGTACAGTAATTCAACACTACTAACAACACAATAGCTTACAGTAATTCAGTTGTACAATTGCATTGCGACTTTTCGTATAAACGATGGCTGATGTTTCATGTAATATGACTTCATAATATTTGACTTCATGTATATTAGCTTGCATTTATCACAAACACAAGCAATCATCGCATTGAATGTGCTCGTATAGGTTTGTATGTATGAGATGAATAATAGACAAACGTAGACTAACTTAGGTAATGAGTCGATAAATTGTTGTGGTACTCTTGAATCCATCCAGGTTATTAGTGGTGAACAACTGAACTCACCTTAACTTCATCAATTAGTCGATATTAAAACAAAATACGATTAGGTGAGGAAATAAGGAAATCAAATGATAGAATTGATAGGTAGACTATGAATTTGATCATGTCATAAACCTGTAACCAGTGAATCGCTATTCCATAATATAATGCCATGCATTTGACCCGTTATGACGATATTGTTGACGGATTTCAGATTTGGCCGCATTGAGTGAAGAAGTTCAATTACTTTGGCGAATATTTTCTCGGCACATTGTTCTTTGCAGTCAGGTGAATCGCTTTGGATCCATGCATCATGAACTGCACTCTTTTCTTCGACAACACTTCAACGAACCACTTTTCAACAGCTATTCTCAACATACGATTGCAATAATTTGATTTGAGGTTGCGGAGTTTTAGTGACTGTGAAACGATTGCGACTGAATGAAATAGAAAATGCACGGTGTGCAATTTCTTCTTGATATAATGTAAGGAAACAACTCATTTCACATTCATTTGACTCGATTATAAAGATCATTTCATTGAACATGTTAGTGCGATGAACCGAAGTATAAAAACTTAAGTCAGCTGATGAGTTTGTGAATAAGAAGCGATAAAAACAATGAGGAGAACATACGTTTCACTCGAATCAATCGCACACACTTTAATACTTGTTGTACCCAGATCTATACCAACCGCTACAGCACCTTCACACATACTCGAGTTTAATCGATTGAAAGCAACTTCAATTTGAAATCGAATACGATTCACTTGATACTGTTATCACTGCCAACTTATATTTGCAGTAACCTCTGTCCGAATGTACCCATAAAACTGATCTGATTTTATGATATCACAGCTGAACTGATCAATACTCCCATTCTACTCCGATTGTTATTTCTCATAGCGATAGGTTTGTTGTATTGTGTTGTATTTTGCAGTAATCAAAGCTATTCCGGGATTTGTTAAGAAAAGGTTTTTAGTTTTCAAACCTCGAGAGTATCTGTAGGGTTTCGTGACCATCAAATACTCACTTTCTCGTGTATGTGCAATTGTTTCATGAACAACAAACAACGTAAAGAATCGAACGGTTAATTATAATCACTGGAAGAAAACTTCTTCTTCTTCTTTACAATACAACAGATTCACTCATGTGAATAAATACATTCTCAAGGGGAACTTCAACAGTATGAATGGAACAGGAACTGACTGAAAATTGAACTGATATCGATCAGATCGCCACCTTCAAATTCAAAATTTTCGATCGGCAAAAAACCATCAACCAAATGAAAATAGCGCCCACAACTGTGACAGAGAACCTCACCGAATGAGAGCAGTTATCCAGGAATGGGACTAGGCTGTTGAAGAGATTATGTGAACTTGACGAACAAACGATGAAATGATGAGGATTTTTATTATTTACATTGATTTAACATTACCATATCGATTGATTAGATAAAAAGATAATGACAATAACGGACTGCAGTTCAGTTATCGTCATACGGGAAGACACAAAAATGAATAATGATCACAGCAAGCGTGCACAGCAAATGTTCAATGATTGTTGAAAGGACGAAAAAACAATTAACAAGAAACAATCAATCACGGACAATTTTTGTGTGTTCAATGACAAGTTTATAATTGGATACATGACACTTTTGAATAGATATGTGAATATTTAAAGCTGACTTCTAGCAATTCGTTTGTTACTCATTAAATTGAACCTCACATCTTTTCGGTTCCTCGCAATGATATTAAATCAAACCGAAGCAATGATATTCGTACAACATTAACAAACAACACTAGTGTGAAGAGTGCGAATCAACAATGTATTAACGCAAGACTGGCGGACTCGTTTTCGAGTACAAGATCGATGAGAATGATAAATTGATAATGAAGATGATGATAACGATTTGATGGCATTATTTGATTCATGAAATAATTCGAAGTTAACCAATATCAACCAGGCAAACCAAATTTGACTTTCACTAGAAATGATTTCAAACAACAATCTGCACTCCCAATTATGCTGATCTGTTGACGACACAAAACGTTTTCTTCTTGGCGATAGTATCAGCGAAAAGAGATCTTTGGTCAGTTTTAGATTTAGTCCGAAAAGTTTGTTCACGATCGATCGAATTAATGAAAATATAGCCTTCAAATAGTCTCGAAAAGGCATTTTCAAAAGATGAATAACATATCGTTAAACAAAAAAAGTAAACATCGTTTCCTTAACAACAAAAAAAAAATCACACGGAAGCTCATTGAATGAGTGCTTCAACGGAACAGACAACAACAACACACACACACAAACACACTTCTGAGGAATGCTAATAGCAAGAAATAATAAAATCAAAAAGTACATCATGAATAACGAATAAATTACATCAAAGTCGTATCTTCGCTCGTTTAATCGACACAATTTGAAAATCTTCCCAACTCAGGTACTTTAATACTATTACTACCAGTTCATCGTGGATGGCAAGAGCTGAACCGAGATAACAACCATAGGAAGATGGGAATAAACATAAGGACTGTACAACCACATAGCGTTACCGCACTATGCACTGAGACAGCACAGAGATTCGAGAATGCACTCCTAGATTGGTCCTCCAGATGCAAAGCCATGCTCGGTGAGAGGATAACATACACGCAGATGATGCATGGGCACACAAACAGTAAGGATATTTCCCGGAAACCGTTTTCTATCGGCAATAAAAAGGGCACATTGCAAGTTGTAAGCAATTGAAAAGTTGAGCGCAACAAGAAATGTGAAAGGAAAAGGAAACAAACGAAACAAATAATTATCTACTAAACAATTCAAGTTCTTGGATAAAACAAAGCTCAAATAAACACAGACATAAACTCAAAATACAATAAAAACAAAAGGAATTCCATTCCCATTCCAACAACATGCGAAATATCAAAACGATATCAGCTAAACAACAGTGATCAATACGAGGATATTTATGGTGAAAAAAAATAAATGAATAGAATGAGTGAATAAGTCAATAAATGGTTCAGGTATAAGGTAGTTCATCAATGGAATGCTATGATTTTATGTGAAAACAGTGGACGATTTGATATTTTCGAAACTTAATTTCGCCTACGCATTGAAATTGTTTCGATTTCTGATTTTCAAAAATGCATGATATGAATCAGACTAGACAATGAATATTTTAACATGCGAATGACAAAACTATTTTTCGATCAATTTTTTTAATAACTGCGAATATTTCAAATTCTCATGACAACACTTTCGTCATCAACACTGAATAAAAATATCATATCGTCGTCAATATGGACTAAAAGTTGGTAGGAAGAAAATGAGAAAAAATATGTATATATAAATAAATTATTCGAACGATACAACCATCAAAAAGTTGGATTTATGATGATGTTCGTTCTTCAGGATCGTTTGTAATCTCAGTATGTATATACAACAATTTTGAATTGCACACAGGAGACATATGCGGGAGACGTGATAATAATAATAATAATAATAATGGAACAAATTCAACGAATACACACGGAACAATGATCCGATAAAGCCAAAATCACATTATTTGGCTTCAATATTCAACAGATCCAAAAACAAATCACACTCGGTGTGACCAACAAATATGTAGAACTGAACAGTTGTATGATGTGCTATACGAGTATAACAAATCCTGAAATGAAAGAAATTTTATCTGATTACACTCAACACAATTTTACAATTTGCTTATCGATTCGAACTTAGCTGATCAGATGATTAGGATGTTATATTTTATAAGTCAATGTTTTAAAACTCGAACAAATCTTCTGCGGTAAGTAATGATAATTTTCGACAGTATCGTTGGAAATTTCAATAAGTTGGTGTAAACTTTTTAAGAAGAATTCTCTATTGAGAAATTAATTGGAAACCGGAAAAGCAATCAGTCTAAAGCAATTGATCTAAAAGTACTGCCATTCTTTTTCGGAACTGTAACAAAATGATCACCTGTGATGAGGTGATGGAATCACTTTGGCTCCAACGGGGGATTTGCCATTATTGGAGCTGCTTCAATATTGTTCTTTACAGTATCCACAGACCGTTTCGTATCGTTACGAGGTTTGTTATTTCCGCGATTCGCTCCCTTCTTGAAAACATCATCTGCGCCCATATTCGCCACTGCTAACTGATACGCTGCTTTCAGATCATCATCTGGGACCATCGATAAGTTTATGTTCCGACTTCGTCCTGAAAACGATACACCATTCAAGATGTATTCGAATTAGCACAGTGAATATTCAGTGATGATCCATCATCTCCTAACAACTCTACAATATATCACAATGCTTTTCTCTACTGTTATGCTTTTTGTTTCCTGTTTGACACGTCCATTTCAAGCAACGCGTCCCAAAAGTTGCAAATTGCTTTCCCTTTTGTATTCTTCACATAAACCATAAACACAATCGATGAATCAATTAGCATATAATGAATATTAATGACGCGTTGAATACAGATAATGTAAATAGTAACAATAACAAGACAAGAATCAATTAATCTTCAGTAATGTGATATTGAATAATAAAAAGATATAAATTTTAAATGAACTAACCAAACGGTCTCAGATGATAAATGAGGTATTCGAGGACATACATCAAATTCGAATTGACATAATGAAACGATATTGCATAGTCACTACAGCAATTCGGTCCCTAAATAATCTCCTTCAATCGTCACATATGAAAGCCTATCAACTGACGACATTAAAGCAAACGAAAACTGCTCAAACGAAAACAAAATTAATCGAATAATTTAATGCAGATATAAAATCAACTGACTTGATCCATTGGATAGTAGATATACTGCCAAAACCAAAACGAAGGATCCACATGACCCGGTAGAACGTGATGTTCAGGAACGAATGGAAAGAAACTGAAATATGTTCACTTTTCAAAAAACATTACGCAGATGGAAATGAGTCCTTCGATTTCAATAGGCGATCACTTCAGCAAATCAACGAACCGCAGATCAAGAAATCTTCAAATAGTCTCACAATCAGTCATGAGCCAAACATCGAACCTTCTCGATGAAGTGTTTGATGTTTGCCCTGAAACTGCGAGTAACTGAAACAACTCAAGAACAACAACAACAACAACAACGCTCACCGATGGTGACCTTCAGAATCCCTGGAATCACCAGCTTTGACGCCAATCTTCTCGAGGCATTTGCCCATCTCAGCATCCTCGGCACCTCCTTCTCCAGGCGCACATTTCTGTTTATCCTAAGAACAACGCTGCACTTCAACATCGAAAAGTTCATTAACTATGAAAATGCTACGGAAAATCCGCCCAATAAGATGTGAATGCATTCTTGGGAAATAAAAATGTACCTTCATAAAACCACTTCAAAAATTTGCAAATGTCATTTGATAATCGACTAGACAGAATTCACTGAAACTCTAAGAACAAGAACGGAGAAAAAAAAAACTTCGGAAAATACACGATGACATGCGACTAACCGGCAAGCCTTCGGCGACAAATTTTTTGAGAGCCTCACGAGATAGCACGTAGCCGGCACCACCACTCATATAGCCTTGTTTCGTGAACGGTTTAAACTTACAACCAAAGAAAACCGGTTCACTTGGATCATGAGCCAACAGCATATACCTAAAAATGATCTAATAAGATGTTCTATCTGATTAAGACAACTAAAAGATGACTAAACAAACGATGGGTAAACAAACAACCAAATTATAAAATCTCTATAAAACTTCATAAGTTCATATTTAGTCGATAATAACCTAATTTGAAATCAATCCTAACTATAACACAATTGAAACACAAAACGAAACAAACTATCAACCCCAGCAATCACCTACTAAAACAACCGAACAAATTTCTTCGGTTCAAATCTGCAGCAAAAAAAAACATCAAAGACTAGATCAATTCCATATTTATACTTAAAGATAAGTTTATCATATATGTGATATGGATTCGTTGCTAGCTTCGTTGTTAGCTTAGCGATGCATTTCAAACATTTACCCTATCAAAGTCCATTTTCAGTACACACCTTAAATTCTCCACAATAACATATGTGTCATCGTCAGCTTTCAAAAACCAATCGTACTCATCCAAATAATGGTCATGAACATATTTAAACGCCTTCTTCGTTTTCGCCCACAAATGATTTCGTCCTTCAGAAATGTTCAAGTTGATGGCAGGCAACGATGGGTCGTCTTCAGACGACATGAAAATATATCTGAAAAAGAAAACGGTCAAGAATCAAGTGCTATTCAAAATTTTCTTCTTTTCCATTCAGTATTATTTGCTGGCCGAATTATCGTTGACCTGTGCTCTATAATTGATTCCATCCCGAAACAAGAATTCCACGTGTACCATTGAGAACAGTTTATTCCATCACTTATATTTTTTTCCAATTTTTTCAGTTTCGTTATATTCACTGAACTCACCAAAAACATCAGAAACATCAGTCGATATTCTTCATTTGAAACTCACTTATTACATCGTTTACTCCAGGTCGCCTTCACATGCTTTGCACGATTATCGTGATTCTGTTTACCTGTTAAAATCCAACACAAAACACGAACTTTCTTCTCGATTAATTTGGCCAAATAATCTTCACCTAAAAGAATTTATCACGTTAACGAACGGAAACGTTACAAATGGAAGAATCGGAAACAAAACAGCCGGAGCATTTGCTCAATTCAAATGCAGACTGTGGCTTTGTTCACAATCAGACAACATGCAAAGTAAGACGATATCATTATTATCAGTGATTCTACAGTGACGTTGATACACCAGCACTAAAAGTGCTTCAAAACATCCAAATTTTTTCTACAAAAAAAAATTCAAGCAAAAGAGAATGTTCAAAAGCGGGAAAAGAAATTGACTGATTGTATGTTTAAAATGTTGAGTAGGTTTAAATATGTTTAGTATGTTAAAAATCAGCTGAATCTTTGGGAACAATCTTGTTAGCTGCAAAATGTTCACAGATTCATTCCAAAAAAGCACTGCAAAGTTTTATGGAGTGCGCAAACGAAAAACGTAAAAATGAAATAAAGAAATCTCACAGTTCCATTAAACAATCATAATGAGTTTACATTGATGGCAGCAGCTGTTTAAACAAGTGAATTTAAAAAACCCAAACAGAGCATCCAAAAACGGATTAGTGAAATGATTTCGGTTTTGCAATCAAATGATAAATTAATCGATAGATAAGTATTTCTAACTAAAAACTAAAACGAAAGAAAAAAAGGCAGGAATCAATAAACGAACAACGATAAGAACAATGATAATGATAGGAACAACGATGACAGTAATGTCATCAACAACAATAATTCTAAAAAAAAAGATACCGACCTTCGTGTGGGTCCGATGAATTCCCATGGAAATGCATTGGCAACAACGGTGCATTTGAATCGTCGACTTCAGACTCCGAATGGGCATCATGGTGATGATCACCCGCTTTATTCACTGAACCACCTAGTCTGTCGCCTCGAAATCCATCCGCTGTCCTCCTCGGTGATGTACCTAACGTCACCAATTCAGACGGCCAAAAAAGCGACATGGCAAAGCCAATCAACACACCGACGGCCACAAAGAAGAACGAATTCGAACAGCGTCTCACGGCTAGCATATTTGATGAGTCTATTGAAAACGGTCAATACGACAATTCACCACTCAGAGCCAAACACCGGAGAAGTACGATCGATAGCCGATATGTGCGGTAAGATGACGAAGTTGACTGGATGAGATGCTGATAGGCGACAGGATATGCGGATCATCAACAGTCAGCAATTAAATCACCGTACTTTAAGCTCCCCTCCTTTAGTCAAAAAATTATTTTAACTGGCTTATTCGTCCTTTTCCATTTGCTCCTCTGTCTTTCTTACATTAAAAATTTTCGTTTCCAGTTGCCTTTAGTCAATCAATATGTTTTAAACGAGTGAATTACTGACGGAGTTTCGATGGATGTGATACGAGTAGACGAATGCACGGAACCGCACCTGAAATCAAATTGAAGGAAATGGAAAATTGCGTAATGGAAATGATCAGTGGATAGACGACGTTAAACATTAATGATAGTCGATCATAAACAACGAATATTCCAAAGAAAATGAAATGAAAAAAATGACCAAATTAACGATTTACGAATGAGTTGCATGAATTAATGGGTTGTGATTTTTTTCAAAGGATTGCTTCCTAGGATTATCGGATTATTTGCGTGCAAAATTTCCGCTCGATAAGCAATAAAAATCATTGCAAAACATAATTTATGAAAGGATGACGTTTTGCCTCACGATCAGGTTACTGGAATTCATTAAGTTCTATCGAAGAAAACGGACAGCACTATGGAAAACTGAACGGACAATATTTTCGCGCATTGATGGATAACACTCTCAAATCAAGATAAATTATTCAAACAAACAAATCAAAATTAACAAACGTAATGCACACAAAGCAAATATCATGTCATGTCACCTATATGAATGCAAGTATTTAGTTCTCCACACACCAAGGCTAACGCCTAACGTGACATCTGCAGACGGTAAAAATAATTTTGAAAATTAAAAACGATGCATTGATAAGACATTGCCCCGATTATCAACGTTCATGTTTTTACAAAATGATTGGCACGTCTTAAGAGAGAAATCTGCTGTGTTTTCATCATTGAATCTGCACTTTCATAAGCAATCATGAAACATGAAAATGGCAATTACCAATAGAGTCTCATCGTTTACAAAAAAAAATCGGTTTGAAATCTTCAAGTGACAAGTGTGTAAGCCTCAATTTCAGCACAACGAACATAAAACACACACACACACAATAATTCTTCAAACACGAACAATAGACTGCCACGTTGATCGGGCAACGCTCATTTGCTTATATCGGCTGTAATATTGATATTGAATTGTATAAAACAAATCATCATAGCTTCATGTATCAAGCGTTTGCTAGAAATTGCCACGTTTATCTAGAGAAATACTGACATCGGTTGGATGGCATCGAGACACGTCGTCTGTAATAATGTAATAAATTTGCACAATGGTGAGTGACGGCGATGAATTGCCACGCGTTATACGACGATATGTGATATAATGCAAACGTATGAATGAACAACGTTAACAAACCAAATAGAGAAGTTGTTATAATAACTATTGCACATTTATTTCAACATCGCTCATTCATTGTGATGTACACCTGAGATAAATGTTCACTTTCAAGGTAATGAAAACAAAAACAGTTGAGCAAATGAGACCGTAAGACAGCATGAAAACATCGGGAAAATTGAATGAACAGCTGGCTGGCGCTATACTTAACAATGGAGAACTGAAAGTTTACTGATAACAATATCATAAGTAATACGTGAACGGATGATGTGAACTTTCGTTTTCGTCATCAGCAGGTATGATGTATCGTTAGGTTATTACCTATTCATATCAAGGTTTGTGTTGTCCGCAGCACTCACATAGTAAATCAAATGATTGGATTGCCTACCAAAGTTATAAAATCAGATAAAACTTTTCATGAAGCATTCTGATTCTCAAGCAAACATAAAATTTTATGGAGCGTTTGAACGGCGGCTCTCTTCACTGATCGGAAGTGACACTTTATGACTCATAAAAACGAAATTCAAAGACAATCCATTGACAAAATACGATATGCACATCAGCGATAAGTTTGATCTGTTCATCGAATAATCGAAATCCAAAAGCCGAATCAATATCAACCGGAAATTCATTCATTGCTCAATAATACTGCACAACATATTGACAGTTTACCCCGTCTAAAAAGCTCAAAATTTCGAATATCGTTCAACCGATGAACTGCCAATTGAATGCTTTTCGATATCTCCAGTAAAGAGTCTTTCTGCGAGCAACAAGAAGGTTGCGCACAATAAACTGCTGATCTAAGAAACGGAATAAAGATAATAAAGCAAACATTGATAGCAGATATAATGTGCATAATGCACTCAACAAATACTGGAACGAATGAGAAAGGATATCACGAACGGCTAGCAGATATCACATAGCCTAATGCATGATTTGGTAAGTGCTCTAGCGTTCAATTAGAAAAGACATTAAGAATTCGCTTGCAATGCCGTAAATCATATCAAATGTTCACTAAAAACATATTTTTAGAAAGCCTATTAAAGTGCCTCAATACCTTGTGATCCTTGATATTCTAAGGGTACTCCATTACCACTTTTGATGATCTGGCAGGCCGTCGTTACTCCCCCCCCATTCACCCCTAATACAAAACTCACTATTTCTACGCATGATTTAGATGGATTCTCATTCTTTTCCGACGTGCTGTATTCACTCTCATAGCTATTACCTGTGAATATCGTTCTCTTGACGAGTTTTTCTCATTCACTTCGTCTCATTTCACTTCACAGTTCGAATCGATTTCTCATTCTGTAGCATACACTGTTTACTTGATACGTTGACGAGTGTTGACAGCTGAAAACAACAATACAGCAATCGAATATCATTGCTCAACAATGTTCGAGAGTCAAACGATTAATAATAGGGTGTGATTGATAGAATGAGAATTTGAATTTAATCGCTGAGTGAAGTGAATGAGAAATTAGCAGAAGAGAACACTTTTGGTGATAAAAGCTATGAGAGTGATTATAGCAGCAAGGAAAAGAATGAGAACCCTGTTAAAACGAACGAAAACCCTATTAGGCCCTTACGAGCTGATCATACTCAGAAATTAGGAGAATATTGCCATCAACTAACCGCATTTACATATCCGAGTTAAAAAACACCATCACAATGGCGTTCTATTATGACAACAGTGCAAAATACTAATTTTCCGACTCCCCCCACCTGTCCCATTATCCTTTCACACCTTCAAATTACCCTATAATGAGTAATTTCACCCCCTATGAGAACCACTGCTCTAAGGTTACTCTGAGTCCTAGAATTGGTCTTAACTGAATCTAACATTAAGTCCGAGCGTGAGCATTCTCTAATTGACATTCTGTAAGTGTAGTGATTAAGGTTTGCAAAATCCCGACGATAATCCCGGGATCGAACCAGAACAAATCTTGTGGGAGGAAACGACTCAAAATTTCATTGAACTTTGTTGCTACTGGTTTTTAGTAGAAAATGTGATTATCTCTGTTACTCTATTACATAGAAGTGCATCCAGATGAGCGTGGTATAAACCAATGAAGAGCAGAATAATCACCGGAATATTCAATGAAATGTTAAGTAAAAGTTCATCGAGCTGTCGCTGATCATGTCATTCGTCCGAATTGCGTTTATTTCCTTAGCTGAACATCAATGATAGAGGGCAAACAGCAAAGATAACTGCATATAAATTAGATGGGAATGATTAAGGCTTGCTTCAAGATGAGCATACTATCAAAATTCACGCAAATTCACCTGTTTTATCAAATCCCGAAATCCCGGGATTTTTCAAAACTTAAATCTCGGGATCGGGATCAGAAGTGTAATCCCGGGATCCCGTGCAAACCCTAGTAGTGATGAAGAGATAAACTTGCTGAAAAGTCGTACAAACAGGAAATTGTATAGCAAACATCAAATCAAATATAAACCGTCAAATATATTGGCAATTGCTTGCAAATTTCTTACTTTACTTTTCCTTTCTTGCTTTGGTTTATTTCAAGTTTATTTTGCATTGATTCTTCTCATTTTTCTTTATTTTTTTCATTTTAGATCCAATTTAAAGAATCATTTGCTGGTTTGGCAATCACGTCGTCGTTATTCCGTTGGAGAACTAGAAGGGTTGCATCCATGATTTTGATACGAAACAGGTCAAGTTGATGAACGCTCAGAGGTTACAGATAACTTGGTCATAAATTCTACCATATGACGCTTTTTTAACGAATATCAATGGTATGCAGTCCTTTGCAGGTATAGTCGACGTGTCTGTTGATGTTCAAATGTTTTCTGGGATGAAATTCGAGTGACGATTAAATAATTAATCAATATGAAGAGAGAGACATGATCCCGTAAAGGATCATCCATATGATTTGCATGACAATACAGAACACATTATAAATAATGCATATTACACCAGCTCCAATATTATCAAGATAATATGGATCGGAATGTGCCGTGGATTTATCGTAATGTTGGAACATAATAGCCAGACAATGCATGATGAAATACAATACCAACTTGATAAATGCTCAAAATGGCTAAGGAACAAATTGTAATGGAAGTCCAGCAATAAAACATTACAATTTGATGTGATTGCTGTTCTGCTGAAGAAATGGATGTTGAAGAGAGTCAAAATAAATGGTTCAATTGGAAAATTGACTGAAATGTCTGACAATAAGCAGCAATTGACTGCACGATGATGGATCCCACCACCTTCAAATTTTTTCCTCACGAACCAGATGAATTCACTTATTTCCGATGCAATATCCAAGCAGCGGTGCTTAGCCACTAGTTTTAAACGACCAAAATGCTAACAGATATTCAGATCAATAATAAAATGCGTGCAATTGATGCTATAATGAGACTGAATGACCAAATAAATGGTTAAGGTGAAATAGATATCCATATTCCAAACCTTAATTGAATTACATGGAATAGAATGGAAATAGGAAACATAAAGGATACAATTTTCGAATCTGCTTCATTTCAGTCATAGAGTTACCTGTATATGAGGTATATAAGGTAGAAATACTTGAAAGAATTATGCTTCCTATAAAATGAATCTCGAATAGCAGTTAACTTTTCGTTTTGTTGGTACCAACAATCTTCGATGTTCTTAAACGAAATCGCATGAAGTATTCAAGAATTGTATCTAGAAAATAGATGGGTAATGAATACGTATGCTAATGGATATTCAATGAACTTTCAAGTAACGAAACCCTTCAAAGGAAAAAGTATTAGCCAACTGTAAGCGACCGAAAGGTGTCCGAAGCAATGACTGAAGGATGATGACTTTGGAAATAGATAAGTTGAGAATTCAGCATAATCAGCATAAATTTGGTGCTAATACTATATTTCAAACAATTCAATGCAAATGTGCCAGCAATACGTAACTGAACGAAGTACACAT
>JAPYMA010002507.1:0-37190 GCA_035041965.1 Anisakis pegreffii
AAAGGTGGCGAGACGAGATCGACAAGGCGATTGGTAAGACCTGGCAAAGGAAAGCAAGGTCGAGGACTGATTGGAAACGCATTGTGGCCAGCAACGTCAACAACGTTCGATAGCCTGGCCGATTCCAGTATTCCAGTATCAATATGCATTTGACTTATACTGCACAATGATAACCCACTGCGCAGTGGAAATGAGATGCATCCATATGCATCTCAATTACTGAGCACAATCTGTTAACATTGTGCCGTATGCATTCATTCAGTTCATTTTGCTTTAGTATGCATCTTATATGCAAACTAATGCAAATGAACTGAAAGCATACCGATGCATTCAGTTCATTACAGAGCACTGTATCTGCTTTCATGTTTGGTTCAATTATCCAAGTTTGAGGTAAACTTACAGCACTGTGTTCGTTTGCATTAGTTAGCATACGAGATACATACTAATGCAAAATGAACTGAATACATACAGCGCTGACTGTAAGCTTACCACAAACTTCGGTAATTGAACCAAACGTGAAAGCACATACAGATCTCTGCTATGAACTGAATGCATCTGTTTACTTTCAGTTCATTTGCATTAGTTTGCAAACGCATACGGCACAATGTTAGCAGATTGTGATCGGTAAGTGAGAAGATGCATATGAATGCATCTCATTTACACTGCGCAATGGGTTATCACTAGGGTTTGCAAAATCCTGACGTTTTTTCAATCCCGGGATCGATTTTTGATCCCGGGATTTTTCAAAATTTTAATCCCAGGATCGGGATCAGAATTGAAATCTCGGGATACCGGGATTCCATGCAAACCCTAGTTCACATGCTTGTTTCGCGCTGTATTCTGTTTCTAGAGATGTGAAAACCGTTGACATGCGTTGCTCTCTCTATCTTGTTGGTGCTTTGATTCACGCCTATTGGCCAGTTGTCCCATACCATCAGTCTTAATTCCAGTAGACGCGGCTTACTCGGGAAAACCCGTGCTTACTCTCATTTTCGGACGTCGTTGTGGCGAAGTGCTCTACTGTACTGCCAGATGACCAACTGCTAGCGTCAATGTTTTTTTGCAAAATTTGAAGGTGACCAACAGCCTAATGCGTATGACTGAGGCTTAGGCTGAGGCTAAGCATCAGTAATACGCATTTTATACTACACACACAAAATGGTGAGCATGCGATCGCATTGCTCAAAAAGCGACCCGAAACGAAGTTTAAGTGATAACTAGGTGCTTGTCAAATGTCGTGCTTGCAATTGTCACTAGGGCATTTGTCGTAGACCCGATTTTGAGGGGCAGCTCTTTGTTCGTTTAGTAAAATTTCGGTTCTTTATATTAAGAGGTGATTTTTACGGTGCTTTAAATATCTGTCGTTAGGAGAAGCGATTTTGCATCAAACTAAACATCACATCCCGAGGTTGATTGCCGTCAACAGCGATCAGCTGAACTGTATACAAGACGCTTGATTCGTGAAGTTTTTCGCAGATGTACAAGACTTCACGCACGGCCAGTTGAATGAATTTATTTTAGATCATAGAATGGCTCAATTGGGCGCCTCATCCTCAGGTGTTGAGCAGGAGAGGGTTCCTGGAGTGAGAAATGGTGGTGAAAGGTTCTCAGAACTGATCCACACCTTCAAAAATGATTCTCCAGAATCCGAACGTATCGATGTCGACGAGTGTTGTCAATTGCTGCAAGCATGCAAATCGAATGAGGATTACTTCATCGCGTTTGCTATTGTACGTCTTTACTTATAAGCTCAAACTTTCTGCACTCGTGATTACCCGGCAGACCTCTGCTCTCTTCGAGAAGATGCATCTTTAATGTGCAGAAATGGCGATTCAGATTGCGCTTTGTAAAATCGAAAATTATGATTTTTTAAAACTCCAGCTGTTACTTTCAAAGCTTTGTTCAGAACAAATGGAATAGAATCGGAATCCCGGATAGCTAAAATCCGGAGTGTAATCTCATGCACAGATGGAATTGAGTTCATATATTACGGATATAGAATTTCTACAGTGGTTGAAAAGCAAACAAAAATTCCATTCACCGAAATAATCTACGCACATATGTTTTTATATGCATCGTTTATAATTGACATGGGAAATGTCTTTACACATTTGCACTTAACCGTTTCATTTTATCAGATGATATCTTGATTGATTTAATTCCTGTTCCTGTTAATCACGAAAATGCATTGAAAAATTTGTGCCAGTTATAAAAAGACATGTAAACACATAACCATGTGACAGAGACAGTTGATTTCTAGAAGTGGGCAAATTGTTTGGAATACAATTGAACGAAGCAGGAGACTCCCATACATTTAAATGCTTTAACTAATTATTCCTAAGTGAATTTCACGAATTCAGTAACATCTGAACGACACTCGTTTACGATATACTGTTTGAGAAGATAGCCTATATCCAATTGATCTGATTTTAAATTCTTCAACTGTGATCAATTTCAGTTACCAAAGATGTTAAAAATGAAAATATTGAATGAATCAGAATGCTCAAATTTAATCAAAGTATTGCCCATTAATCTACTCCGCAAAATGATCATTGATCAAGGTGAGTAGTCGCTAAGGTTAAGTTTGGATTTTGGAATTGACACAGTCGAACTAAGAGTTAAGTATTAGATAAGCTTAAGTCAGATTCAGTTTGTTTGTTTCTGCACCTCTTCAGGTCTAATCTTACGATATTTAGCACAAGTCCAATTCTCATTCATAAGCTGAAGCCTGAATTCAGTGCTAACCTAAGGTCGATTTTATGTGTGTAAAAAACTCGGCTGTAACCTGGTGTGAAGTCAATTAAAGACTAAAACAAAGACAATCCAAATCTGAATTGATTTTTAGCCGGAAACTAGCTTAACTCTGAAAAATTTCTTAAGTACTCGTAAACAGTTCACCCAAAAAATTTTCAGAAGATGCGAAATGTTCAAATTATCGAGATTTAGCTGTTGATATACTGTCGGTAATACTACCGAATTCGTCACTTGACGATGCCTTCAAATTCGAATCTCTCATTGAACCACTGCATGCGTCAATTGTTTCACAAAGGTTCTTCTGTTCAGTTTTCATTCTTTTTTGAATACAACTCGAAGACTTTATTCAGATTTCCTTCTACAGATCTGTGATAATCAATGCAACTTGCTGTTTTCATGAACTAATTTTGTACTTCAACTGCAATTTCTCTATTCTTTTAAGCGAAAACTTTGTCTTTCTTCTTTCAATTAAAGAGAAAATTCGTCTTATCTATTATGAAAAACTGCAATATTCAAAGTAAAATTCGTGCACATAAGAAGAATTCTGTACGCATTTCATTCGCTTGCTTCCATAAAATAATTCTTTTCATTTGGTCAAAGGAATTGGGAAGTGGCAAAATTGGAAAATATTAGCAGTGTGCTATTGCAAATTAGTAACGGAATGTTGGATATCGATGATATAATTGAATTGGTTGATTTGATCGCGGAGAATTTGTATGAACACACCGATGAGGTTAGATTTTATTCAGCGATTTATTTTGCGATGGAAGTGTTTTTGCTTCAAATTAATTCTCTTTTAGAAATTGCTTGACAATTTCGAATTTCTAAATTTTCATTCGGGTTTGGATTTAAGTGGAAGTGTATTTCAGTTGCCGTCGAAGATACTGTTGAATATTGTTGGTGAGTTACTGAAAAAATTGGTTAACGAGACGGAATATTTGAATGAAAGAGACTTCCCGAAGCGTTCATCACCCACCCACCTGAGAGTCGTTATACGACGACTCATTCAAACGAAACATTTGCGTGAGTTTTGGTTTGCTTTGGAAGACAATTACTTTAGAGGGACGTTATAAATAATATGAATGATGTTGATGGATGAATATATCTTTAACTTTCATTGTGATGATTACAAAAATGATAACAATAATACTAGTCACTATGATCACGATAATATTATAATAACAGTAATGAGTGATTATAAAAATGATAACAATAATAATGATCACCTCCATCATCATAATATTATAATAGTATTGAATAATTCAGCTGAAGAATATCGTTCACTATGTTTTATGTTATCCGCGTTATTAGTATGTTTATTGGATTTTCACTGGTTCGAATCTGATCCTCAGTTTGTTGTTTTATTAGCCGCATTAACAGATGTACAGATAAGAATGGTTCTTGACAACCCGAAATTGGTATTTTTATTTATTTTTATTGTTGTTTATTAAATGACATATTTATGATACAATACAGAAATTATATCATAATAATAATCACTATTATCATGATGATATAATAGTAGCAATGAACGATCATAAATATGATCATGTGTAATTTTATATTTATTGCTAAACTTGTATTTATCGGAAATATTTAATCGACATTTGATGTACACAATTTATGAATTGTTTATAAAATTTGAACTCAAGATACTAGTTGAATTAGATAGTCGAGTTGGAATTGGTTTATTTCATCGAGTTGTTGGGTTACATTTTGAATCTTATCATTTGTGTTTGCAGATAAAAATTGAGGAATTGATAGAATGTGCCACATTGGGCGAATCGTTCATCGAGTGCGTTGAGCTGGGTGAATTTCTGGATGATGAACGGTGAGTTATGCATCGAGTTTGTTGTTATTATTATGATTCGAAGTATATATTTTGATAGAATATGTACACTGATTTTTATTAATCAGTTTATCAATTGATGCATCATTCGGTTTGAAGCAAAACTTTCCCTCAGTGAATGGGATTAGAATACGTAACATATCAGTTTTCGGTCGGTTGCTGTGAACCTCTGAGCTATTATGAAGATTGTCCAAGTGGTTGTAATTATTTATGCAAAAAAATCAAACAATCACGTTATAACAACTGCCGTCTTGTGTAGTTTTTATGCGTAGTGTTTTATCAGTTTGCTATCTCACAATCAGTTCATAAATAGGCATTTCGTGCAGTACATCAACTTATTCGAAATGGTTTCTTGAGTGATCATCACTATGATAACTGGGACTAATTTCTTCGCTTTTTTAGTGATGTCTGTTTCTTATTCATAATCAGCAATTGAGATTGATATTTATTTTTTTGTGCATATATTGAGCGTGAATGTTCGTTCATGAGGATGTAATGTTGCAAAAATTAATTTCAGTGCGACAATATTAAGTCGGTATTGCCATGAATATGTGTCGTATATTTGTGAATATTTGATAGAGTGTCGTAAAGATGAAACGATTGAATTGGCTAAAAGTATTGAGGTTGTTTTGTACCGTTTCATTTGTTCGTTTATGGCAGTTGGTGGTTATCGTATTATGGATGTGGACATTATCAAACAAGTTTTACCGACCCTCATCCATATAGCACGTGAGTCTTTTTTGAATGGATTTATTTGGTTATATCCATACTTTTTATTTTATTTCATTTTGGTTTAAAAGATGTTTTGGTATTAATAGGAATATGCATGGTGCTGTCAATGACAAGAGATTGGCGTATGTTATATTGGCAATTATTTAATTTCATTAGGGTTATTATTTATTCTGATTCACGGTCAATAAATTCATATTGAACTTCAAAAATCAAACCTTCAGCGAAGATTGTTGGAACTTGAATTTTGAAAATTTTCCTGAATGCTTTGATGAATTTTGTATTCACGGAAATTTAGAGCGGTCGTGTGATTGTGACGATGATACATCATTAACGGATATGTTATTACCGAGTTTACCGAATTTCGACGCACTTCCCGATTCGTGTTTAGCGCTCATTTTGGCCTATCTACGAAGTTTCTGTCGAGCATCTGACCGCAACAATCTAATGCTTTCAGAGGTTAGTGACGACTATGTATAGAAAATTGTTGTACTTTTGCAAATTGGAAAGGCGATTTTTGATTTAATTTTTTGGGAAGCAAAACGCGTGAAGTGGTCAAATGGATGGAGAATTCTCAAATGGGAACATGTGAAAACCAGCAAACGTGATTGTGGGAATGAAACCTTTTCTGAATGTCGTAAGAATTTGTATGGAATTGTGGTTTTCCATCATATTTGACTGCAATAAGATAGTAATGTTGTGCATAAGTTCGGTTTCACCTGTGAAATAAGTTTACTCATGAAATGTATATTTCCAAAAGAGTGAATTTTCTTTGGGTATCCATTGAGTAGGTCGTAATTCATTATTGAAAGGGCCTGAAACATCTACTAAAGTAGTGCAGTTAAATGGATTTATTAGGAGACTGAAAATGAACGAGAATGGGTAAGAAGAATAAGTAGTTTGTGATTTTATTTAAAATGTGAAATACTTCGCATTTTTGGACTTATTCAAAGTTTTTATCGATGGCTACAATCTTATGAATGTGTGCAGTTCCTTCGGCTGTGAAGAATCGAATAAAAATGAAATAGAAAACAGATGTTCGGATGAAAATGATCAGTTGAACGAATTAAATGAATAATAGAAAATTGAAGGATTCAAAACTGACGTGAGACTTTGTGTATAGGATGAATTAAATTTTCATTAATTTTGCATTCGAACAATGATCTGATTAATTCTGGAGTCTGATTAACTGATTAACTGCTGACTATTGGAGTATATATCTGTCTGATTGAATGGCTGGCTGCATTTGCATGCAACAAATCGCTTCAGTTCTATTGAACTTTTTGAAAAAAAAAAGTTAATTCACTCATTTTTTTGTTGTGTTTCGCTCATTCATTTTTGAATTTAAATTGAATTTATTGCACTTCACACAGCACAATCATGTACTTTCCCTACAAAAGTGAATTTTTTTCTGGAATTTTTCTCATATTCAGAATTTACTCAATAATTGTTAAGTTCGCAGAGCACTGCAAATCATTCTTGTTGCACATTTTGGAACCACAAAAACAAGATTGGAAAGTGGTTTAGAAGTTCTTACAAGTTTAGTTTTCTTTACGAGAACTGGTTTAGTTCGTATTACTTTCAATCATACCAAAAGCACAAGTTTGGTCTAGTTACCACTATTCGCGGTTTAGGAAATAGACGCTCGTGGTCGTTTAGCGAACGAATCTGCATTGTAAAACATCTAAACTCTTTATTGCTACTTACATGAAAAGTTTAGAGTTTAAAAAAATTCAGTGTGGTTTAATGAAACTTTACACTTCAGCTTCTCTAGTTTAGGTAGTAGTATTTTCCTCAATTATACTTAAGAATCGAACACAAATTGAAATTTGTAAAATGACATTGAAGTTTTTTGGGCTGGAAAAATGATGTTCTATATTAAAAATGGATTTTTTTTCGAGGAGAAAAGATTTTTTATCAGTTTTTCACTTTTTAAATGATGAAACTTTCAGATTGCGTATGTGGTTGGTGAGTTGAAAGATCGTAGCGATTGGTATAAGAAATCTGATTTGGAAGCAGCCAGGGAGATTGTTGTCAAGTTGAATGACCGAGATTTGAGTGCGGCTTTCGAGAAATTGAAATGAAATAAACTACGAAGTGAAACCGTTCATAAAATTGAATATTTTCTGACTTCATAGGAAAGGATTTTTTCCACTTCTTCTCTTTTTCCATTTTCCATTTCACACTGTCAAATCAGATAGTGTGAAATTATCGTTTTTCATAATATTTTTGATGTCTTTTCGCCCATTCGCCCATTTGACCATTTGACCATTTTCGCCCATTTGACGTTATATACATCAAATTTTATTGTTTGATCTCGTCTCGGTTAAATAAGATGATATTCGTTTGATTGGATATTAACGTTAAGCATCAGCAAGCATTCTGTATCCAAATGTTATCTCTGCCGTTAATCTGACTTTAATTGGGTTACAAATTTCAACAGAGGCAAACATGGACTTTGTTTGGCAAAGTAAACTATTTTTCGGTGAATTTCAACTATGTCCGAGAAACAGACTATTTCTAGGGGAATTTTGAAGAATTTTATGTTTTTACAATTTGAAGTACACAATGGCACAATTCCCGTATTCAGGACTCGCCCTGATAAGTCGGTCGAAATCTTTTCCATTCCATATTCGTGTGATAAGAAACCGTCATGCCTCTTTATGCCTCTCTGTTATAAACAGTATTAGTAATATTGGTGATAATCGAGAGGCATAGACTCGTAATGAGTTGGATTTACTGATTAGTAAATAATTCGTATGATATAGGTACTGAGTTTGAGTGCTGAAGCAAAAACAAACGAAAGTTTCACTCGATATTTGATTGTTGTTAATGCCTATTATCGTCATCACTTTTCGTTACCTCATACGGTTGTTCGTTACTAGAGTTTGTTTGATAATTTAATTAATTAAGATGGCTTAGAGTTCTGATCACTTGGCTTGCTATTATCTAAAACTTCTATCGAGTGAACTTTCTCGTTTCATTCAGGTGAAATATCTCGTTTTAACAAGTTTTCGCCAAAAAAATTGTGATTTAATCACGTTTTAGTAAGTTCTAGATTCGGAGAAACCATTCGTCTTGTAAGGTGAAGTTGCAATTAAGTTATCTAGGGTTGAAATCAAATTGTGTGGAATTAAGTCATGACATGAATGTGTATAGTGCATAAACGACGGTGAAATATATCAATAGTTAAAAGAATTTGAAACTCAAACATTGAGACGTTTTCAAGTGCTGATGACCGGAACTTATTCGAGCAGTCACGTGAAAGAAGCATGGTGAGGTATGTGTTGATGGTACGAGGATTGAACGAAAATTAAAACTTCAGTCAAGGAAAGGTAGGAGTGCATTTGAGCAGGTGCATTTAAATATGATAAATGATAATATTGACCATATGGTTCGTGAGATACTTCTCGTTATCAAGCAGTATTTCTTATTTTTTGTGTTGATTTAAATCACTTTATCGTCATGCACTTACATTTGCTTGATGAACAAAATTTTCATTTCATTTGATTTTGTTAGATTTTGAGATGGATTCTTTTGGTGAATCGGTTGGTTGAAATGCTTATTCATTATCAGATTGTTTCGAAGATTCAGTTAATCGTGTATCCTTAAGTTATTAGTCGGTAAGGTTCAGTTACATTGTTAGTTAAATTTTAATATTGTTATTGTTAATGTTTATAACATAGTTTTTGTCTGCGTGTCGCTTGACTACAAAATATTAGTTGTTCATCTATACGAGTTAATTGGAACGGAACTTAATTAATCGTCTCAGTTGGTTGAATCGTTCAAACGCGGAATTATATCGCGTTGATTTAATATGAAATATGGGTCACTTCACCTGTTCATTGTTTAATTAATTGTTAAATGCTTCACCTGTCGTTAAATGATTGAGTAGAAATGTCTAAAATTTATTTCCACTTATGAAGTAATAATGATATGTTTAATGTAAAATCATCACTTTTTCATTGTTATTTGTGTTGTTATCATCAGAGATGGGCAATAGCGCGCTGTTCCGCTGCTCAACGAAATAGCGGACGAGCTACTTCGCTACTAGTGAATTAGCCGTTCCGCTGGGTAGCGAAATAGCGCAAAATATCATTATTATTTGGCTATAGCGAAATATTATTATTATTGTTGTTTATTATTGATACTGTTATGATAATTAAACGCACATGTCGTGCTAAACGTGAACGCACTGGCATGAAGTTATGACAGATTCTGTATTTTTGAGTAAAGGGTACTGAAATAAATGACAGTTAACTTTCTGATTGTGTCGCATTTCAGAGTGAAAATATAATCTGCAGTTTGTGTTCGGCCTTATTCGCTTAGTTATCATTATTATTATTATTATTATTATTATTATTATTATTATTAAAATCAGTATTGTTATTATTATCGTGTCATTATTATGCAAACATTATGATAAGCGCATCTTTCCAAATTGCTGTGTTTTCAGCAATAGGTTTCGGTTCGAGTGCGATACGATGTGTTTGGGTCGTGGAGTTGAAATATGAAGTTAGAGGTTATAATTTGAAGTTTGCGTAACAACTCGAAAGAGAGTGTTAAAATGGAAAACACAAGTGAATTGATACATAAATATGATCAAATTTTCTCGTCAGTACATTGCGTCGAAGGCATCATATCGGTTGCACTCAATTCACTGCTCATTTACCTATCGCTCACGGTTCACTCACCAGCAATACGTGAGTATCGAGTCATACTCACCAATGCCGCTGTCAATGATCTCATTAGCGCTATTTGTATTCTGCTTGTGCAACCCAGGTGATTCGTTTTTGTTATTTGTTATTGCCTTGTGGTTATTGCTATTAAGCTTATTCTTTTTGATGTTATTCTTTTAAGAATTGTGATTTTTCTTATCGATACTATTATTAATTTATTTGAAATATCGCTGTTATTATTATAATTATAATAATAATAATTATCATTATTATTATTATTATTATTATTATTATTATTATTATTAAAATTATTATTTCTGACATCAATACTATTATCATTGCTTCTATTGTTATTATTATTATTATTATTGTAAATAGATTCATTAATATTATTCTTCACATTTTCGTTAACATTATCAAAATGTAATCTGCAGTTTGAGTTCAGTACATTTTCAGAGTGATTCATTAATTAAATCAAAGCATGTTGATTTAATTATATCGTGAAGTCGTTAACTAAACCTTCAGCATGAAAATTGCACTGATCATTTTTTGTAATTACCACACTGCGGTAATTTGCTTCTTATGGAGTAATATCAGGATGATTCAATATCACCAAAGAAGTTGTTCAACGTTTAAACGGATAATGATTTGTTTTCAATCCTAGAATGAATAACTACTCGAGCAGAGAGCCAAATTAATGAGTTGCCATTGTAATATTTCTGTTGGAATTTTAACCTAATACCATGATCTACGTCATCGTCCGATGATTGAATTGCTCACTTCGTAATTATTTTAAACAAATCAAACGAATGAAACAGAAACCGAAGAAATGTCCAACTGAATTTAAAGTCTGACTTAAAATTTCATTTAAAAAAATGCTTATTTATGTTTGATCATAACTGCGGTCCCAACAGCAAAAACAGCTCTCGAATTGTTTCAATAGTAATCACCTCGTAGAAGGTGAAATTTTTTGCAAAATTCCACAGAAAAGAGCGTACATCTTGAACGTATGAACACGTTCAACTAGAATACACAATAAACATTGCGACAGTATGAGTAATGTTTAAAAGTTTCGATTTCTTGAAATTGTACAAGCATAAAAGGGAGTGAGAATAATGTTATTTTAAAGCGTTTCTACGGTAATTTTGGAACAATCGCTTTTTCAACGAAAATAGTGATATCGAAACAAGCGAAAAATTTAGGAACGTTTACGAAATTTTACGATATAAACATCTTCTGGTCGAAATTTTCAATAAACTGAGAATTTTTCCATTTTACGAGCTCAATGTCACGATAACTGGAAGTTTAGTTTTAATAATCTAAAAGGCTAAAATAATCTTAAAAAAGATATTCATTAAATCCATCAAAATGTAGTCAAGCATTTCTACTGCTCTTATCTTTAAAAATTCATTTATGGAATAGAACTTTACTGTGTAATTTAACCGAAAATCCATATTTCCAAAGGAAATATGCAGGAAAAATAGAAATTTCATGCATAAATTTATCTTAAAAGTGAAGTTCTAAGGATGAACTGACTAAAAGTATGCGATTTCGACGGAGCGATATGAGAGTGGAAGTTGAAATCAGTTTTGAATTTCAGGGTGCTCTTCGTGGGTTGGACGTTTGCGTACATTCCGTTAGGAGCGTCAAAACGTTGGGGTGCAATACCCTCATATGTACTATTGGCTTTGATTTACAATATGCTATTCTATTTGTTTTTATCATTTCCAATTGCGTTCGCATTCCGTTATTATATTCTCATAAGACCAGTACCGAAAATTCGAACGTTATTACTGATTTTCGGTGGACTCTACTTAGTTGCTTTGGTACAATTTGTAAGTTTTTATTCGTAACTCCTCTATCTTGAATTAGACGTCACATGTCAATGGATAAAGCGGAATGTATTTTAGGGCTTTTTCTGAGTCCCTCTCCCTAGAAATCATTGGGCAATAACGGAGAGTAGCCGAAAACCTTTTTGATCACCAAATATATCTTTAGTCAAAGTCAAAATTTTATGAAGACTGATGATTCCCAACGCTATTGTTGTTAGCTGCGCGGAAAGAAGAATGCCAAAGTAACAAGAATGTGATATTGGTGATAACGAAGAGGCATAAACTCGTAATGAGTAGCAAATACTGATTAACTAAATAAACTGACAATAATAACGTAGAAATCACAAATAACTGTCCAATTTCAGCTAGTATTCCTGATGTCTCGTACGCCATCATCGATAATTCTCGAAAATCTTGTCCAACAATCGCAATATCCGCGTAATGACACCCGAAATGAATTGCTAATCGGTTCATCGTATACCAGTGATAAATTTGGTGTAATCTCAACGTTGATCATATTCATACCGATAATCCCGTTCTACATCATTGTCGTTTATATTCGCAATAAAGTGCATCGTTTCATTGAGGACGATACCAAGCATAACTTGAGTGATATGGTAAAGAAAGGACATAAGAGGTTGATGCACGTGAGTTATTGTTGTTTTGTTCATTCATTTACTTGTTTTTTCGTTTTATTTCTCATTCAACCTTTCACGTTCAATTTCCACACACAAGTTTGTTATGAATCAATTAAACCCTTCCTCAGACAAAGCAGATAATCAATGCGATATCTGTACATAGCTATATACTCATTTACCTCAAATCTGTGACATTTAAGAAGCAATTCCACTGCCTCAAGTCAGATTTTAGACTAATTTCATAGCAAAGAGCGCGTTTTCGCGGAAAATTTCCACCAGAATTTGTTATTTCAAAAAATATAATCGATCCATTGATCAAAAATGTTGATAGTTTTGCTCGCCACAATTTTGATCACTTTTGTGGTCTTTCCAGTTCACTCTGGTTGTGTGCATTTTTGATCGTATATTGCAACAATTCCTGAAATAATTTGATCAAGAGATGAGTTATTTTCGAAACTTTCAGTCATTGATGGTGTTAGCGACGTTGCCAGCCGTTTTCTTATCGATACCATTGGCACTGTTGATTGCGTACAGTGCGGGTTGGATGCGATACGTCTTCGTTGAATACACTTCGTTCACGATTATCGCTCTGTTACCGATTGCTCGGCCCGTGGTGAATCTGTGCTTTGTTAGGCCTTATCAGAAGGCATTGAGACGCATCTGTAGGGGACATTTTCGCCCACATAAAATCAACGTCATTGAATTCTCGCATTACAGACAAACGATTACAGCGTCGAAAAACTCTGCATGGCGTCAGCGGATTCAATAAAGAATTGTTTCTTGCTATATTCTTTGATGTTGCAACACTTTTCGGAAAAACTTTTCGAGTTCTGAAATTGACAAAAATTCTAAGGGCATTTTGAGTGCTAAGGTTTGAAATTCATTCAGATTTCAAGTTCAGAGACGTAAGGCTGTTCGGAATTTTATCGGGAATGCAACGTTTCTGCCGTATTTTTATCATTTCTCAGATACATGTCGTTGAATTGCAGTTATGACACAATGTATAATGTAGAATTAATATGTAAAGAGCTTGATGACTGCTAATTTGATAATGTGAATGCGCTCTATCTCTTGCATGTCATTCCTTATAATCTCATCTCGTTCTGCAATTGTTACTTATTCGAAATTCTTTATTTTCAATATTTTAAATGAACGCAGTATCAAAAAACGATTTGAGAATTTCTTTGAAGAAATAAACGTATAGAAACACCTACGGAAACTCGTAATGAGATATAAACAACTATTTTATCGTACGACATTACAATATTACAATAACGTTAGAACAGCCGTATTATACGACGGTATCAAGGGTCAATTACGAATTTGTCAAAGTACGAATAGAACAGAATTGACTGATATTAGACATTGGGGGTGATGGCTTACTATCAATGATTCTCTTATCGGTATCGTCATCGTTTATCACAGAAGGAAGTTTTAGGTTGAGTGTTTCATCGCGACTATCATTTAGTTCTGCAGTCGTTTCTTTACCGTCCATATTATTATCATTATTGGAGCTGTTATTACAGCCAGTATTATGATTTATACTATTGGTATCGTTGTTATTACTGCTGTCATTTGTGTGAATGTTATTGTTGCATGATCGCCTGCTCCCTTTCTCGGTCCTTCTCCACTTCGCTCGACGATTTTGGAACCAAACCTGAAATACCACGGGATTTGACTGAACAGTGCAAATTGCTTCATCACGAATTCCTTCCATATATTTCCTTAGAATTCAACAGATTATAAAAAGAATTCTCCAGTTCTGGTATGCGCATTTTGGCATACGTGATCGTCACTGTATGCACATTCAGCTTTCAATAAAGCATCTTCTAGCTAAGATTATCATGCAGTGAATGATGGGTTTCCGAGAGTCTTGATACATAAGAAGGGGATCGTTTCCAGTGGTTGATATGGATAAGATTTGTATGCTTCTACATGAACCATTCGAAAAGATATCTTCTTCCTGTAGCAAGGATCCCGAAAACCCGCCGTTCATAATGGATGCCTTTCAATCTGCCAGGCAGACACACTGGCCGCCGCAAGCACGATTATTGATAATTCTGGAGCAAAATGAGAGCTGTGGATGATCTATGCAAACAATTTTGAGTGGGCTCCTAGAAATTAGGCACAATAAGAAGAAGATATCAGATATTTGTGGTGATAGTTTGCAGCTCATAAGAGAGTGTCTTCATCTCTCGAACTGTTATTTAGCATAACCCTAAAGAATTTCATGTGTACCGTTGGACTTAACAAGCGTGAATTGGTCAAAGCAGATGTTGTGTAAGCGAAGGAAATTCGCCAAATGTAATCGATACGAGCATAAACTATTCGTCGTTTTACCTGTATTCTTGCTTCGGTCAGATGAATTTTCAACGCGAGTTCCTCACGTGCGAATACATCTGGATAATGAGATCGTTGAAATGCTGTCTCAAGTTGATCCAACTGGAACTGATCATTTGATTTGCAGTGAATATTAATCTTATGAGCCTACAACCCTACAATCTTAGCAGGTTTTATCAGCTGACGATATGACTGCACGACTCTAATAGGGGAAGTTTTCCAATTATCTCAACAAAAAAAATATCGACGTTCAAAGGAACTGAACCAAGAGCGCATCTGACCTGATGGACCGAAAATGTGGTTCGGTTTCTGCGCTGTTTCCGTCGGACTGCATTCTCGTCGATAGCTGTCGATGCAAGAGCACCTCCGTATAGAAGTGAGCTGCTCTGATGACATAGTACCATAGCATCATCTCAAAATCCGAGTCATTGCAACAACGGTTTTGTAATATTTGAGTCACAGAATAAATGTGACTCCAAATGCACTTTTCTACTCCCGTCCACAATTTTGTATGAGATTTTTCCATTTTAGACGATTGCAAGTAATTTTTTCCATATTTTCATTAACCCTCATGCAACAAACGAGCCTGAGAGGTCCGTCGCCAACTTCCAATCTTTCATAACTTCATTAATGCTGTAACCGCTGATCTGATAATTTGTGACTTTGTTGTTTTCCTGACCTCAACTAGAAAAAAAAAGAAAGAGACTGTTTCTCTCGATCAGGCGCGCGACTACGCATGGGAAATGATCAGGATTGTTAGTGTTTAGGAACTGTGATTTGTTTCGAGTTTTAAATGATACGTCGGAATAATAAACTATATCAAGATGCGTGAACCAGGTGACTGTTGCAATATGAACTGTACAACATGATTTTATTTTCATTGTTCATATGAAACTGCAGAGTGAGTTCAAAACCAGAGAACCGCAATGAAAAACAATGGAAAAAACACCGTGAGTGTGATAAAGCATGGTAATGAGTAGAATTTCTAATGAAGATTCATGTTTCAAGACTATTATAGTTCGAAATCTGCAAAATAATTTTGGTTTCTCAACTCATTTATTACTGGGCAATGATAATGGAACGAAGGCTAAGCAACGCAAAAAACCATAAAAACATCGTGAATATGATTAGAAAATTTATAGCAAACTTGTCATCGAAACTTTAACCTTACTTAGGAGACCAATCAGTGTATGAAATTGATAATTTGGAAGTGATATATCAACAACAGCTGGTGCAAATGAGGTGACTCTTTACGATTTACCCCCAAGCCTAGTTGAATGTCTCTTCTTAAGTGGAAAAATCTACTTCATCTACCAAACATCACTTTGAGTAATAAGAACAACTTACAGTATGCCGAATGATTTGCTAGACTTTGTTCAGCACATTGAGTTACGGATTTTAATATATCCGTCGTGGATTTGGTCATTGTTGCACCTACAATATCGAACCTCATTAATCTTTTAAAAATTCCATATGAAAACTTGTTGAATTGATGTGATTCATCGTGAATCTCGCTGAAATCCTCCCACAACCTTATCTTGTCTTATTAATAATAATACATAAGAGCTGATCAATCACGCTAGATATTTTGCGCATTGATGAATAGTTGATAAATTCAGAATATTATGAGCGAACTCAGAATCCAAATGTAATCAGAATAAACTGTCAACCAATTACACAAGATTTCTACATACTTAAAGCGCAACAAATCTCGATTAAATTATCTAGAAAATGATGTTATCATTCGTCATTTATCTTCTTCAGAGTCTATATTAAAAAGTATGTAGTCTTCTTAAGTCGCATCTCTTCAATCTCATGATATCCTATTAATATGTGCTAATCGCGTGTTGGCGTCATGAGGGATGAGCATGTGAAATTAGTTGAATAATACGCCATCGAAGACCTGTACCTTAGCCAATCGGATAAAAAAATTCCATGTGTTTTTTAAGGAGATTTGAGTAGCATGAAGTGATTCGAAATGCAACATGAGTTTAACTTCAAATCAGTTATTTTTTAAATCTCATTTCATTGCTTTTTATGCTCTGTATTCTGTCAGCAGGATATCCGAGTCAATCTAACCACCTGAGCGGTCTGTTGGAGGAGATGCAATTGATTTCGGCAATATTTCAGGTCATTATTTCTAACATTCAAACAAATTTTGTATACGTTTACCTTATTCGTTGTGAAAAAAATTCCCTTTGTCTTAAGGAATCCAAGAATGTTTGTAAACATATCGCAATTTGTTTGCTGATTGTGAGAGTAGCGATACGAATTGTTGAGAAGTTCATATTCTCGTTACGTTATCTCGTAAGCAACAAAACCTGGTATACTGAATCCCCAACTCTAACCTGAATCAAATGTTCTGAGATCGTTGTTCGCAGGCACTGCTGCACTTGAGGCTGCTAGAGAATGCTGCAATGGTGCTACCATCGATTGCCACGCACTTCCAGGTGTAGAGACAAACGGCGCGTATCTTGGAAACATCATCAGCCTGAAATTATTTTCAGGTTTTGGCGAGTAAGTAATCTCAATGAGAAGTGAAATAAGCCGCGCAATTCACTGTCGGAACATGGGAACAACAAATGATAGATTGGTTGAGCGAGTGATAAGTTGGTGATAGAATAACGAGCGATTTGTGCTGATCAATGTTAAATATGATAAGCACGTGTCCCAGTCCAGATCATTCTCGCAACCTTCCCGCATTTGATTTCCTTTAGAGTTCAGTTTTCGATTAGGCATTGGATCATCGCATAAAACGGACTTGTTGCCTTAGATGCATACACATAATTAAGTTATTTAGCAGTAATTGAATTTGTGATGTTGTTTATAATGGAGTATAATTGAATTGAATGTGATACGATATATACATCAGATAATGCAATCTGGAGGTCTACATGCAAAAACATTCCATATTTCAAATATTCTATGAGAATGATGGTGAGATTTGTAGAGGATCGAGATAAGATAACGGATGATATGGGGTTTACTAGTAAGGTAACGAATGCATGCGAATGTGAACAAACTGAACGTGAAAAAAGATACTGAATTAGGTGATTGTTACTGAACTCATTAGGACTGATGGAATCATCTTCAAATCATTTTTGATAGTGATAAGAATGAACGAAAAGAATGACAAAAGATAGTTTTTTATAGTTTATTCCATCAAGTGCTCACGACAATGATAGTGGCGAGTTGATCGAATGAATGATGGGGCTTAAATAATCATTCTGATTGTCAATTCAATCCACAATTCTCGAACTGATAACTGCTTTCAGGAAAAATTAAAAAGCAAAATCAGTATGGATACCGTCTTACCACTATTATTATGATCATCATCATGAGTACGAACGATATCCATTCGAACAAACACGATATCTAATATCTAAACTGATCTCAAATGACCTTAACTTTTTTGGATTAGATCGTGAAGGCGTAAGCCTGTCGAAATCAAAAGGAAATAAATGAATCATGAATGAAATTTCAAGCGATCTTCAGTAGATCTGCATTTGGACTCCGCCTTCTTTTGATAAGTTCGGTCGTGTAGTGGGTCATTAGGCAGATGAGCAACGAGGTGGTCCCAAGTGCGAGGGTTGGGTCGAGTCGGATCGAAATCAGGCTCGGTAGTCCCCGAGACCGGAGGTCTCCGAAGGTCAGGAGACGGTCGGACTGAAGTCAGGTTCGTAAATGCTTGGGATTCCCGAGAGTAGGTAGTAGAGTAGGGGACTTCTGATGTGCTACAACTGCTCGGTGGTCGCTGAGGTCGAAAGCACTGAGATAGAGGCTTCTGAATGTTCGAAAGTGCTGGCGGCCTCCGAATCCTTCCCTCATGCCGCAGGGTCTCACAGGTCCTCGATCCAACTCCGGAGGCGGAATCAGCCTCAGAGATCCCGAGGTTGGGAGCCCACGAGGGTATGAAGCAATGTCAGTGGTCCGCGAGAACTCGTAAATGTTTGGGAGTTCCTGAACCCTATTCTACTGGATACTGCTAGCATTGTCAACGTCCAAGATTTCATAATGAAATTTTGGGTTGAGAATTTAGAGCAAACATTTTACCGATTTCCTCAGATTTTTTACCGAAAAAGAGTAATCGCATTCCTCACAAGAATATTGGATTATATGCTGCAGCAAGAGAATCCCATTAGAAATGTAATGAGATCTTTTGAAAAAATGACAAAAATATGGAATTTTTGCAGCATTCACTTGAGACTCAACAATGATTAAAGTAACTGTCAGATCAAACAGTTTTAGCAGCTATCAAAAATAATTACATTGAAATAATTCGTCTTCTGCTAAATGACAATAAAGAATCACTCAAATGAGTGAATCAATCTCAGTGATTTACGAAACGTAAACAATTCAAGTTGGACAATCCATTTGTGATGTGAGAAGAACTCAAATTGATTCAGTTTTTTGGAATGTTTTATTTATTCACTTATTGATATGTATAACTGAAGGAAAATATTATGTTAAATAGCACTTATTATAAATTACGAATAACTTTGAGTTTGACTTCATTGTTAATTTATCACAAATTTACTTCAATTCTAGCAATTAAATTAAGATAATTAAGTAACACCTGGCAAACGAAAGCAAGATCAAGAACCGAATGGAAGCTCATTGTGGCCAGCAACTTTACAAACGTTTCATAGTCTGGCCAGTCCAGGTAATCCAGGTAAAAGATTAAGATAACAGCAATGATAATGATAACTGTAATAACAATAGAAGTAGTAATAAGAGTAATAAAACAGTAGTGATAAGAATAGCAATAATGTAAAAACATTAGTGATGTTCAAAATTGATATTCTTTCAAGCATACGAAGTGTTTCATATGAAGATGGTACGAAGCTTATTGGGTTCATTAAGTACTTCAACTGATTCAGAAACATTCAAATAATCAATCACAAATATAATATTTTATTAAACTTAACTTAATCAATTCAATTGAAACTTTACATTTTTGCATTTCAAATGGAGGATTTCAATTATTTTAATTGAATATTTGTTCATAATTGATTCACTCGCTTCATTCGTTCCGGAAATCGGTAAATTATCGAACGCAAAAAGTGACGGAAATAGGTAATCACAGATGCTGTTAGGAGAGTAAGGCGATTAGATCGCCATAAATCTGCTCGATGTTAAATGAAAACGGTTGAGTTTGATCGAAAATATTAGAAAATTCCTTCCAGGTTCCCAGAAATGATAGCAATTCTTGGGTTACTAATGAAACTGATAAGCCAGAGCTATCATACTCGTATCGGACTGATAAAATATGGCAGTGATCGTAGGATTAAGGATCAAAATGATACTGAATGGTGAGACAGGCCGTAATACTGAGCACTGATAAGATGTGATAGAAGGCGCAGGCGAGCACATCAAGAAAATGAATGATACTAGCATATGATCGAAGTGAACTTAACTGAATTGAATTGCTTCATTCATGATTATGCGTGTGCTTCATGTGTGTGTGTGTTATATTATATCTGTATTATATTCAGTAGATAATATATAATGTTTTATATGAAAATATATGCTCCTTGTCGAATCGTTCGTCCATTCAGGCATGTATCTATCCATGTATAAAATTGAATTACCAAATAACGAAGCGCAATAAATGTAATTTGTAAGTGTTGTGAATAATCAATTATATCAGTGAACGAAACGAGATCGAGAAAAATAAATTTAATTGTACGATTATTGAACGTATCTTATTATGGATGCAAATTCATGAACACATCGCGAACGTCAATTGGAGCATGAACAGGAGTGTGGCTATGAGCATGGCTCGTCGACGAGGTCATTTACATGAACGCATGAAAGTGAGCAGAAATTAGAACCGATAATGAATGAACTAAAAGCACCGCTGATAACGGCTTGTTATAATAGCCACTGGAGGCATGCTTGATCATAGATTTCAATTCCATGCTCCTTGCTGTACTCTCGCAAAAAAAAACGTAATTGTGTTATAGCATATCAGCTGATTTGTAATTAGCTAATTAGTATTAAGTTATAATTAGTAATTTGCAATTAGCTGATTTGTATGGGTATTTGAATGTAAAGCTTAAACATATTTTAGATCGTTTGTAATGACAGTAATGAGGTTAATTTAATTTTCAAGTACATTCAACTTATTTTCAAGTGCGATTATCGAACGTGCCTTATTATTGATGCAGATTCATGAACACATCGCGAACGTCAATTGCAGTCATAATTACAGTCATTATTATGAGACTGATATATGTTGCAAAACTGAACCCATTCGACCCATAATAATGATAATAATACCTGGCTCTCAATTCATTTCGAATCTTTCGATTCGTTCTGTGCGAATTATAGACCAAAGTGAGTGACAATCATATGGTTTATTGTTAACGAAATAAAATGATCAGTTAAAATAACTTTAATTGATTACGTTGTTCTTATTGAACTGAAAGACGGAGTAAAGCAAATTCGCAACAGAAAACAAAAATTTCTGAGGAATGTGGGCAAGCAAAAATGATAAAAATCATCCATGTTATCAGTGATGATTGATAACGATAACGTTATCTTCAACAGCCTCATGATCCATTTACTGCATTCGATTCACTCACCTCGCCGAAGAATCACTCGATCTGTCCGCGGAATTTCCTAAAAATCTGAAGATTTTATTCGAAAATAATGTTGCATTACTTCATGAAATCATATTGCATTAGTAAACAATGCTTTCGTACAGCAACATCATCATCTCCATGGTAGTTTTCGTTTCAGTTCTCATATATTATATTGTTACTGAAGCAATCACAATATGCATTTTGATCTATATTCAATATACTCATGATCAGTATGTATATTTTGCTTTTCATATGCATTCACTCAAATTTTTTTTGAAAAATATTTGCACATATTGTTACAAACTGCTTGTCGAGGAACTGCGAAAAACATGAGAATTTCAAAAACTTTAAATTCATAATCTGTGCCATTATAAATCAGAAGAAGCTTTTAAACTACCGGATATTCATAGTTTTCTAATAATGATCGAAAGTAATAATGAAATAATAATAACAGCAATAATGATAACAATAATAACAATAATAATAGTAAAAATAAAAGTAATAATGATAAAAATAATAAAGTAGATGCATTCAAGATGAAATGAAATTTAAATTAAATGTGCGTTTATCACGCTTACATTACATAATAAATCAAGTGTCGTTTCCATTAAATCACGAATAAGTGAATAATTAACGCATCCGACCAGAATTAATCACTCGCACTGAATTCGCAAACGCTTTTTTGCGTTATCCACCACCTTCACCTTTAGTTGTCTCATTTTCATAATCATCTTTTTGCTCTTACTGCATTCTGAGAAACTTGTTTCATGATGAAACTCATCACTATAATGATCATAGTAATAATAATAACAACAGTAATAATAATAGTAATAATAATAAATAACAAATAATAATAACAATAATAATAATGATAATAATAATAATAAATAATAATAATAGCAACAATAATAACGATAATAATATTAATATGGATAATGATATTCATAATCATAAACTAATATTCAATTAATAATGAATGCCTTCGTTCGGCCAATAACCACAAATATTAATCATATAAATTGTCTTCTCTCTTCTCTCTGTTAGCGTAGAAATTTTGGCTTGATTACGGTATTATCTTCATAAATAAAAAATTTTGCGTCTTCAGTTCATCTGAATGCCATTAGAATATTATATCAATTTTAGAGAATTTGATTGAAGAATTTATTTATGAATGCACCCAAAATCAGAGTCTATTCGCCGTAGAGGCGAATAAATTAACTCATTTTACTGCGATGATTTTGTGCTGATTTTTTCATCAACTAAAAATTCAGATGAAATGATTTTGTTTGTTTCATTTTTGTTTCATTTTCATCTTGTAAATTGAAAATTCTCATGTCATTTGATCGCATCCTATCAATTTGTCTCGCCTAGTTGAAATGCGATTTGTGTTCATGCTCACATCTCGAAGCACATCCATCGCTCGTCTCTTTTTTTTTTCATTCATTTTTATGCTGAAAAATTCATAAAGTTCAGTTTTTAATGGCATAATCAAATGATTTCGGTTGCAATTTTGATGATGATTTCAATTGATAGTGATGGGATGCTGCTGATGCGGATTATTTTACATAATCAATCAGATTCCACACACACACACTTTGGAGATAAAATGCAGAAATCGCGATCAGTTTTGTTGCAGTTTATTAGGATAAGGTTAGAGCATCTGACTTGTGCACTTCTCATAAACCGTAAATTAATTCTGAGGTTCTAGATTGTGAGCTGTCACTTTCAATTGTTACCACTCGAGATTTCGATGCTTTTTAAATGAGTGATCCATTTATTAACGGAGAGCAAGAGTGTAAAGGCACTAATATATGTATCTTAAGTGATGATAATAGCCAACTTCTTGCTGAAAATACAGCCTGAACTTGAGATGAGTTAGCAGGAGGTGAGGTGACCTCAGATGAGGTGAGTCATTGTTCATAAATCTTGAAATGACGTCTGTAAGGAGTTGAAATGTTGATAGGTAAACCAAAAGCAATAAACATAAGCCTCTGACAACATGTATTGAATTCCTTGAGGTTTAGTGACGAATTTCGTTGAATCTATGATACGTCTATAAAGAATTCAATAAGCGATTGGCATACTGAGCAGCTCTATGATTTAATTGTTGAATAAAACGTCGTAAACGTTATTGACACGTTCGATGTCATTCTCACATGTATGTTAATCTCTTCCTAGAAACCATTGGGCAATATGGAAGAATTGAGTAAAACCTCTCAATAAACGAAATAAACAAAGTTAGAATTTCATGAAGACGGGTGATTCTCGGCGCTATTACTGTTAGCTGCGCGGAAAGAAGGATGTCAGGGTAGGAAGACTATGATATTGGTGATACCGAAGAGGCGTAAACTCGTACTGAATTGAAGTTGGTGATTAAATAAATAAATGAATCGACGTTAACTGAGAACGTTACAATAAATAAATTGTTCAAATGAACGCGTTGCATTTATTTTTTAGTGGCACTGCAGTTGCATCACAATTTTAAATTATGAAAATTGATAGAAGTGATTAAACTGACGTCAGTTGAAGTGTGTGTGTGTGTGCAATACGCTTACGGTTTAACGTCACTGTTATCATTTATTTTATTAAATCATACCACTAGAAGATTTTCAAGCAGTTCTTTAATTTATCAATTACCAGGAACTTTTGAGTCACTAAGTCATCATCTTCACATTTGAGTTACATGCTATACCACTCGAGTAATCCATATCTTATAAGAAGTCAGTTTTTTGTTACTATATGAGTTGAGTTGAATGGAATTCACGTTGACTGATGAATTAGTATGATGAAGACATCTTGTATCGGGTATAACATAAGAGGATAACGCATCACATCGGGTATCGGGTTGGATTTGGGAAGGTTGCATTCTACATCTTTCATCGAAATGATGTTTCACTATGGCTGTTGTACTAGACTCGTGAAGACTCGAGTCTCACAGATCATACGGTTCTTTTGAAACCACATCCAAATCACTACTCCTATTGATGGAAAAGCTGCTCAAAATTTGTCTTGATCTGTTGCTTAATATAGTCAGTCATACGATTAAAATCCTTGATGCATTCGTATGTCATCGTTGGAATTCGATTATTTCGTAGTCTTCGGGAAACAGAAAGAAACATCAGGCCAAGAAGGTGATTTAGAGGATATGTTATGAGGTAATGAAACGATCTCATGAATTGTTCTACGAAGTGACGATAAAAGTATAATGAAGATATTGATTTCAATAGTATTTTTGAGTGAACATAATGCGGAAAGACTCACAGAAAATGACTGTCGAACTAGGCCTTTTGATTATCTCTTGAATGAGATCTAGCTTTGTCAAAGATTTTGGACCGACGCGTTCTGAATCGAACTCACGCCCTCTGAACAGATCGGATCCTCAAAGCCCAGCGTTACACCAGTACACTATCGATTATCAGATATCAGATTGCAATATAAGATTCTCTGCGAGATCGCTTGAGCGGCATTGTCCGAGTAAACCAGTGGTCCCCATGTTCGGGTGCTCCACACCCCCTTCAATGGTCTGCAGGCCATTATTACCCCGTCCAGCTACAATAATCTACTATTTTCATGCATAACATCACAACCGATTTCCCGGCCCCTCCATTACCCCCTGACATTCCCAAATTACCCAAAAATGGGTATTTCTCCCTATGGGGAACCCCGGAGTGAACTGTTATCAGCGCATTTTGGTCACTCTCACTGCCAGTGTTTTGTTATGAGTAGTAATGAATGCATTTCATCAATCGTTCCATGCGTCTCTCATTTCCATGCGCATACAACAGACTGAGTGGCACAGCGACCGATTGTCGTATTACCAATTAACAAACAAATTAATGTATAATCGGACAGGAGGATCATTTCAGCACACTTTGTTATCATTTTAAGGTCGAAGATAAAGCGATCGTGAAAATTTTCATATTTCTATTGAATTTTAAACAAGCAGAATTAATCGAAAAGGGTTCAATAAACCACTAAACTAAATTCGCAGGTAAACTTAATAATCCAAAAAAAACACTATGTAGTTTACCTGATTTACTCAACATTAATGTGATATCGTGGAATTAATGTATAATCCTTATCAATACATCTTACTAAAGTGGTCCTAAACTATTTGGAGTGTCCTCAGTATGCATTTGATGCGAAATGTCTTCATGGAAAGAATTATCAGATTATTATCAGTATTCATCACGAAAAGCACTCAAATAATCGGTCGAATCTCCATTCATTGCTAATTATGATTGCCTATTTTGATTGACGATTGCTTCCGATCAATTAAAATTTAATCGTGACTAATAGGTTTCAAACGGCGAAGTGAAGTGTGTGTATAGGGTGGATGAGTTATACATGTGGTTGGTGAATGTTCCGTTCTGAATGAAATTTTACAGCTGATGGTGAGATTTAGTAGGATTTAGCGTTCATTCACTAGGTGTAGAATCCAATAGGACAGTGCTCAAAACTGGTTCGCAAATCTAGATTTAAGCAACAAGCCACTTGAAATTCACTCATCATTCGTTAAATTCATCAGTTAGGCAAAAAACATCTGTTTGTGTAGCAGTGTCATAAGGTTCAACCTGATAGGTCCACCCATTTCATTGAGTTAATCGCGCAAACGATACGCACCTGTCGGCTGTCTGCCTATAGAATTCACACGTTCTCGTTTCTTCTTGATCTTTGAAAAGAGAACATTTTCAGAGGGAAAGAGGATTTCGGGCGAAGGAGTGCGAATGCTATCGTGTCAAACGTTGTTTATGCTTTCTGTTCCGTGAAATTCAACAACTTTTAAGATGCCACAATCGAATTCATCAGCATCTCCGACCTCCACTGTGTCCTCGCCGACGACACCAACAAAGCGTCAAGCAGGCTTCATCAATAAAGTGAGTTCCTTCCACATTTTGATCTCTTCTTGATCAATTTGATGACAATCAATCCTGAAATGTAATTGAAATAGGGATATTCTTAAATGCTTATATAAGGAAATTACAAAAGGACTTTCAGCTGGTAACTGGAAAATTGCTCAATTATTTTAGTCGTCGGCATCATTTTAGCCTCCACGTTTTCTAGGATCTTATTTTTTAAACATTTCAACACGATCAGAAAAATAATTTGGTGAATAATTTTCCGATTGAACAACGCGCAATTGGTGGACCGTGTAGGCGGCGTTATTGGTTTGCGTTGAGTGATGATTCGCCGTATTTTTATTGGTATAAAAACAAAGGTGACATCACTTGTTTGGGACGAATCTCACTGTCGGGCGCTGCATTCACGTTCGATCCACGACAAACGGGCACATTTGAAATCCAGTTAGCTGATTTTCATCGTTCCTGTTTGATGATCTTTCGAATGATTGCTTTGTAGTTAGTGTTGATAAGTTGTTTAGTCGATTCTTAGTGACTCATTTGAATCGAGAGATTTTTCAGATGGAATTTGTCGACCCAGCAGGACTGAATAATCTTGAATAGATAGCTATATTGACAATTTAGCACTGCCAGAAATATAATCAAGTTTTTTTCGCCTAAACTTTAGGTTAACCCTTAGATGAAGTCGATTATGAGATGAGATGAGATCAGTATTGTTGATTTCATTTCATGTTTTCATCCGTATCTTTTGCTGCTTGATTGGATTCTGCTGATTCCTTCAGTTGTTATGATTGCGAAATTCGTAGTCAGAACTGCATGATCACCTTTAAATCTTTGGTTGAAATTATTGATCAAGCATCACATCAATTCGATTTTCTCACCAATTCATAAAATGAAATCACTTTCATTATCTTTTTGATCCGTTGTTTTGAAATTTTCAAAGAATTCTGTCAGTACTTATCCGGTTCGTGAGAAAACACAATATTTTTTCAGTGTAAACGACCAGGTTCATGTATTGGAAACAGCTGATAATAAGTCAAGACTGCAGTGGCTGAGAAAGTTGCAGAGCAATCGACGACGACATTATGAACGTGAAAATGTTGACGATATTTTGAAAGTGGTGAGGGTCTTTCGTCAAAAATTTTATATTTAATGAATATCTTGAGTGCATATATTTCAGGAAATAGTTTCCTTATCATCGCATTCGGGTGAAAATAATGAGCAAGAACAGCAACGTTGTGGTGATGATCAGAAAGCAGAAAATGACAACACGACAGGGGTGGATAATGAAGGAAGAGTCGCTGGTGACGATCCGAGCGGACTAACGGGCGCAGAGCAAGCTCAAGAAGTAGTCGTGCCTGGTCCAAGTGATGAGAAATCTCTGGAGGAAGAACTTTTTGAGGCGGTTAGTTGTTGATTAAATGTGATTGAATTTTAGAAATTTGATGATATAGAGGCGTGATTATTGGTATAATTATTGTTATAGTGATGACTGTCTGTGGAAGATTTGTGATTAATTGTAGACTCAATCGACATTCTATCTGAATTCTAATGGGGAATTGAATGCGAAAAGCCTCGAAATGCCATCTCCGATGCCACCAAGTACTGAGATTCTCAAGAACGCAGAGGAGGTACTCGTGAAAATCGCTGACGAAACGAAAGCGCTGGAGGTACCGGCAAAACGAGTGATCAGTAAAGCTAGATCCTCATTTAGGTTTTACTTTCTTCTCCTCAACTTAAATGGTCATATTCCAGATTTTTCATAATATTTAAGTTAACGTCGTTGGAAATGTGGTATTTCTCTTTCCATGTTCCAGTCAGAGAGCAGTTACTAATAACTAAGTTTGCATCGGGATGAACTCGGATTCCGCGAGGTCGGGATCCTCCCAAGTCTCCAGAATCCGTGAACCATCCCTACATTTGTTCAGTGAATATTTCTTCAGCAGAGGAGTGGAAATGTGTTAATTTTAAACAAAATTTGAGGTTACCATCTTTTTCGAGTCATGCCTCAGGACCGTGCGAGCATTGCAAAACGGTGATTAAATTTAAATTAAATAAATTTTTTTTTAAAAATTCAAATTTAAATTTAATTTAGTAGATTGTTAAAGTAAATTTAAATGAATTTGTGATTTGTTAGTAAAGTTGAGATTAAGTTTTAAGAAGAATGCTCGTTGCTTGATTGGTCAGTTGCAGTAAATTTGAATTGTTTTATTTGAGTTAGTTGGAATCGTCAACGAACTGAAAGATCGTTGTTATGAGTTGACTGATGAGGTGGGCGCTAATCAAGATATGGTCACTGTTCTCAGGCAAACACTCATCAAGGCGAATCATCAAATCGAAATTTTGTTAGTTCAATATTTTTCATCGATCTGAATCAAGAATATTTTCTACCTCACGCTAATTCTCTAAGCATAGTCCATTTGTCCGAAATGATTGCATTTGAGTTGACAGTAATTCTCTGAACGAACTAATGGTAATTCTCTGAAAACAGTCCGTCTGAGGTAAATAAAAGAGTGATTGATCAATAGATGATATTACCTGGATTACCTGGATTGGCCAGGCTAGCAAACGTTTGTAACGTTGCTGGCCACAATACTCACGTTTCCGTGCACATTGTTTTAGCCTCAATTTACATCACCCCGCTGGCTAGGCGAGCAGGCCACGATAGATAATATGTGTTGAATAATGTCTCTTGTCGAACGTTTCGTTTCGATTTACCCACATCAAGATGTTCAGAAAGACGATGGCCGAGTTGAAGAGTGCACGTGATCGTGTGAATTTCATATTGGAACGCGAAAGTGAGGTGATCGCGTTGCAGTTGAATGCCGCAGAACACAATCGTGAAGTGAGAAATCTGAAGCAACATATCAAGTTTGTTGTTGGACATTATTGCGCTCTTTTTGGTATTAGTATTCACTTGTTGATTGCTAAAATTTGTCATATTGCATAACGTTGGGTGCGGTGATTCGAACTGCAAAAATTTCAGAGAGTTAGAGGAACGTAATAACGAGTTGAATATGGCAGTAGAGGCGTTTCGAGATAGTGTTCGAACCAAAGAAGAGTTGATTATGAAGTTGTGCAGGGAGCAAGATTTGGACGCTAGTATCATAAATGATGGTTGGTAATTCGCAGTTTTTATTATGAAGGGGTGTACTTTCGTTGTTGTCGAATCAGCATGATTGATAATATTGGTTGATTGATCACTGTTCTGAGGCAAATCAGCAGATGCGTGATGATTTTCAGTGGATGTGCCCGAAGGTATTCTGGTTGACATAGGGAATCCTAATGGTTTAGACGATGGTGCACAACGGGTTTTCGATGAGACGGCAGTGAACGATGTTAACGAGATGCGTGATCTGGTGGAGGGATATAAAAATCAGAACATGTTTTTGAATCAGGAAGTATTGGGTTGGTTTTTGAGTGTGTATGATGTTTATATTTATTGTAATGTGAACTGATAGCTGGCATGTGCTCGTAAAAATTACTTTATAGAGTTACAGCGTATCGTGCAGTCGTTAGAGGAGAGGGAACGACGAATAATACGACAGAACTTCGATATAGAGGCGTGCTATTATCAACTGAAAAGTCGTTACATCATGGTGCTGAATCATTTCAAAGAAGATGCACCGTCTACTAGTGCTAGAGGTTAGTGTATTTATGAATCTCTTTATAATTGAACCGCTGAATGAATTTATTCAAATCGTTAGACAATATCACCACTGCGATGAAATACAAGTGAAACGATCATCATGATCTCTTAAAATGTTGAGATATAATCATTTCTCTGAAAAAGTTCGATATTTCCTTCAAAAATTGCGGGATTGATTCGTTGTTTAGAAGGCACATTCGTGGGATTTCAGTTCTGGAACCAGGCGTAATTGAAGAGCTGATCGATGAGACGAATTGGACAGCCGAAAAAAGAACGTTGGCAAACGCTAAAACTGAATGTTTGTCTTTGTTTCGGTTGTATTTATCTGCTCCTCGCAATTGGTTAATCGAAAATTCGTGAAGAATTTTGTAGAACAAAAATTTTTTAGAGTTTTGGTTTGACTTTGTTGAGTCGAATTTTGCAGTGAGAGTAACCGACTCGTTGGGATTCTATTTGGATAACGATGCGAATACTCGACGTCGACGACAAACTTCATCTGATTTGTTGGATGTCGCTGTGAAACTGCAAGAGAAAACGAATAAAATCATTGGGCAGCAAAGATTGGTCAGTTGTTTTCTTGCTCGTGGCCCGAGAGTTAATGAGATTTTGTTTAGATCATGTGTCAAACTGTCAAAAGTTTCGTGAATCTAAGCTTATTTTATCAGTTCTTCCTAGTTTTTGTCGTGTTTTCTCGTTGAGACAGTTGGTGTTTTGTATAATTTCCATCAATGTTTATGAACGTTTAGGAACAGAGCCCACAGTTCATGAATTGGCTGCAAAAATGGGACGGATTTTTGGTAAATTGTGTGGGAAGACCACTGAAAATGTGTGATGAGTTGAAGGCGTTAATCCGGACGGGTGTGCCGAAAACATATCGCGAGCGAGTATGGAAGAGGTTTTTGTTTTCACTTGTCGAATTTTATCGTGAACATTTTTGGATGATAGATGCAAGGTTGTCTCAACGCATATTTACACGAAAAACTGCAAATATAAGTGAAAATTTCAGTCTTGTGGCACACTGGGTGGACGATCAACGTGCTGACCTGGGGAACGGATACTATCAGACTTTGTTGCGAAAAGTTCGTGCTGTTACAGATGATAGCGATACTGCTATCAAGCAGGTTAATGCACCAATTGAATTTTATATCGCATAGAAAATTTTTTCTTCGTGCAATTTCATTCTGATTTATTGATAGATTTGGGATTCTTGATGGAATTTTCGACATTTTCTCGAGGGCATGCGCTTTTTTGGTTATTTGGAGGGGATGCGAAGTTTTAGAGAGATCATTATTGAGGACTTTAGATTGATCTCGATTTGGCAAGAACACTACCGACAAACAAGTTCTTCGACGAACCGAACTCGTCGAAAATTTCGGCACTTCGTCGTGTTCTGTGTGCGTATCGATTTCACAATAAACAAATTGGGTATTGCCAGGTGAGAGCGGCGATTTTTGATTGTTGCACTGTAGAATTTGAAAGAAATTGGTCATTTGTTTGAAACTTTTCGTATAGAAATAATTTTTATTCCATATCACTTTTAATCAGTAGTAAATTGAGTTTTGTTTTAGGGATTGAATCGTTTGGCCGCAATTGGCCTATTGTTTTTGGATGAGGCAGATGCATTCTGGTTTTTGGTCACTTGCGTTGAGCATCTGCAACCTATCGATTATTATACGCAGTCACTACGTGGTGCTATAGCTGATCAAAAAGTTGGTGCTTCATGAAATTGTCATTGTTGAAGGAGATATAATTGATAGCTTAGGTTTTGTGAATTTTTTGGAATTTTCGATTGTTTTGCGTGCGTTTGGAAAAATTTTAAACATAAAAGATTAATGAAGGTTTTTGTTTGGTTTCAACCAAATTCAAGGCATTTCGATTTCAGGTTCTCAGAGATTTAGTCGGCGAAAAGTTGCCCAGATTTTCAACGCAACTGAAAAAATTCGACGTGGATTTGTCGGCGTTCACGTTGAGCTGGTTTCTCACGTGTTTTGTGGACATCTTTCCGCATGCGATTTATATGCAGATTTTTGACGTGTTCTTGTATGAAGGCAACAAGGTTCGTCCATCTGCAGTTTACGGTTTACATTTGCTTTTAATTCAGTCTCAATATCGGATCCAGCATTTTATTATATTTTCGTCCTTTTGTGCTATTTGTTCTAATTCGTTTCTCTACTGGTTTTTCGTGAATATTCTCTTGTTTTAGGGTTATTGGGAAGTTATAATCTCTCGATTTGATTCTGATTTTCGGATTTGAATTCATTGAATGATTGGAAAACTTCGGAAAAGTAATCCATTCAAATTGAAGGTTTTGTTCCGATTTGCATTAGCTGCGTTGAAGTTGGCGGAACCGTCGATTTTGGAGTGTAAATCAGTGGGCGGGATGCACGCAGCGCTGAGTGATTTAGCAAAATACGTGAATGATTACAAATCTTTAGCGCAGGTTTGAAGTTGTTTGTTCTCGGAATTTGGAAGCTTTTCGTTCAGATTCATTCTGATTCGCTTCATCGTTACATATATTAATTTTTGTTTGTGAGGGGATTGTGAAGATTCGTCACTTCGTTTCAAAGAAGGTATTCGATGTTTTTTGCAGTTGGATGATACAAGAATTGTTTTAAAACGTTTTTCGGAAGGAAAATAAAGTCGGAAATTGAATATTCTGATTGAAAATTTAGACATTTATTGGAAGTTGAAATTTGATGAGAAATAATTTCAGATTGCTTTCAACGAATTGAATCCATTCCCTCATAAGGCCATCGAAAGTAAGCGAAGCTTTTACGTATCCCAAATGGTTGCGTCTGCTTCACCTTCGACAAGACATTGATCCCGAATGATTCTGATCCTGATTTTGATTTTGATCCTTTAACGTTTCTTCTGATTTTGCCATATTATTGGCCAATCCAAATCGTGATAGTAGTAATAATTTGATAAGATCTGTAATGTTCTGAGCTAATTTGTCAATCTGATCATAATTTGATAATGAATTTTAATACGTGGTAGCTTCATTATTATTACTTATACATGTTCGTAGTGTTGTTGCGCTGGTTTTATTGATTATTGTGAATATTGTCATTATTGCGTTTTGCGTTTTTTATGCTGTATGTGCCGTGTTTGCCATTTTTGCCACTCAGCAAATTTTGGTTATATACTTAGCCATTCAGTTTATCAACTCTTCTTGATTCTGATTTTGTGTTGTATGTAAGAATTTGTTTTCAACAGTAAGACTAATTTTGCAATTCGGTTTATCTCTTCGTTAGTATTGATAAGATCTGATGTAGTGAAATGTTGTTATGGTGAAAGAATTGGTGCTTATATTGTAATGTTCCGGTAATTTTTACGTTTTTTTGATTCACGTTTTAAATGGATTCTCACTGTTTTCCGCCTAGGAGATTCTTTTTTGGAGGAGTATTTTAGAGTAGTGATCGGGTGAAGGCAGGCTTTCTATCGCTTTATCGATGAGTGAATTGGTTAGAGCATCGAACCGGTGATTGATTGGGAATGCTGGGTTCGAGTCTTGTGAGAAAGTATCGATATCGCTCATTCTCTTATATTACTCAATATTACTCAATCTTATATTTTTGTCGTTTTTCGCACAATATTGAGCTATTATACAAGTGTAGAATATGTATTTACTTTTTAATTGTGACTGATTCGATTCCATTGTCCATTGAAACGTTGTCGTACGTTTGGTTTATCATTTTTTGTTCTGTGTTGTAAGATTTTATGATTCGGATTTTGTTATTATGGAGTTGGTTGTTGTTATACGAAATGAAAGGTGCCTTCCCGTATGTTGTAGCTACTTTGTCATTGACTGTGATGTCTCTTTGTAATCATTTCGTGCGATTCACACTGAATATGTTGCTGCACGCGCATACATATGTGTATTTCTTAATCATGAAAACAATAACGTTGAAAAAATTATCGTTGAAAAATCAATTCAGTACCCATTTAAGTTCGTCCATTGTGATAAGCAAAAACTCGCAGCTGAAAGTTCCAGAAAATGGGAAAAATTTCTGACTTGATCATGTCTCTGTAGACAGTAGAGAGTATTTTTGGGATGTCGAGAAGGATCGTGTTGATTTGGAATATGGAGAGCAGGGGTCCTCATAAGAGAGAAAATTACTCATTTTTGGGTAATTTGGAGGTATCATAGAAGGGCAATGGAGGGGATCGGGAAATTAGTCCTGACGTTATGTGTGGGTATAGTGATATATTGTAACGGAAGGGAGGGGTGTAATGACGGCCTGCCAGACCATCGAAGGGGTAATGGAGCACCTGAGCGTGGGGACCGTTGTGGAGTGATTTTTTGATGGCATTGTTTCGAGAAGAAGGATGATCGGAGAGTATCCAGGATCTCATTCTCTTGATCATATTCTATCGACGAATATATCAAGTCGAAGATCGAGTTGAATTGCTTATTTTCACTTTGAAAGAACAATAATAATGATATGTAGTTTCATTGTTTACATTTATATCAGTCTGTTCCTTCCCTTTTAAATCTCACCGCATATTTAGTGGCTGCTGATATTTTTTGTGTTGTATTATTTTCTGGTCTTGAGATTGATTGATTCTTCTTTTGTGATTTGGTATAGCTTCGGGAGGGCTGAAGAAAGTGAAATGTGCATTTCAGTGAGAACTGAATGAGATAACGTGATTGCTGACGCTTCTTGATACTATTCGTCGATTCGTTCACGATTTAATTCAATAATTTTCTATGTATTGTGCACGATTTTCGTATATGTCCATGCTTCTTTCCACGTATCATAAATAGCGTGTTGCGGGGAACGGCGAATTTCATCCGGACTTGAGTGGGACCCCGTTTTCGACTTCAGGCGACTGCATTTTCGCGGTCTATGACTGCAAAATTTTGTCCCCAATTTTCTCCGTTCCTGAGTTTTTTCTTTTCTCGTAGCATATTACTTACAACTGTTGTATTGTTCGGATTGCATCATCTGGATTCTTTGATTTTTTCTACAAAACGTTTCTTGATTTGTTCGTTTTTCTGCATTAATTCACTTCAAATTTTGAACATCTCTATTTTCACTTTAAATTTTCGATATTCGTGAATAATTTTGATATCGCAGCTTGCACATTCATATAGAATAAAGCCTATTCACTGAAGATAATTCTTCGAAAAGAGTATTTTCATGCGGCAAAGTCAGGTATTTCAGGTGATTAGGAGGAGCGACAAAGCGTATTGTTGATAGTGACTGACCGAAGTCGGGTCCGTCGAAACGGAATCCCAAGATTTGGGTTCCGACCGAAGAATTGCCTTTGCACTCAGCAAAACGTCACCAAATGTATTCACATCTTGCAAGTTCTGAATTTCGGAGTGTTGAGAATTCGATTCGTGAATTGTTGATTGATTTCTCGTCGTGACTCTTCAGTTTTTATTTTCAGTCGATCACAACCCAATAATTCTCCTGATACCGCCAACAAATGTCAAAGCAGATTACGGTATTTGCCTGGATCATATGGATTGGCCAGGCTATCAAACGTTTGTAACGTTGTTGGCCATAATGCTCGCGTTTCCGTGCACATTGTTTTAGCCTCAAATTATGCCACCCCGCTGGCTAGGCCAGCAAGCCAAATTACGGTATAATGAGACGAATTTGAACGAAAATAAGAATGGAGGTTTTGTAGAGAACTGAAAACTTTATCGTAATACATTTTCAGCTTGCAAGTGACGAGAAATTTTTTATAAGAAGTTATGAAATGTTTTTTTTGGAGAGTACAAATATACCGCTGATAAGGTATACAAGAATATACTGCATTTGACAATGACATGTGACCGACAGTCGGCCGGTAAAAACCCGACAGTTTCGGTTAGAATACCGACATATCGATTCCGACGGAACAATCTGGAAAGTCACACGAAATTTCGACTGTTGGAAATTTAAACAATCAATTCGTTCGGATTCCAACCGAAATAACCCGACAGTCGGTCGGAATTTCGACTGTCGATATGGCGAAAAGTCACGTCAGTCGAATTCCGACTCGAAATCCGACTATAGTGATTCACTATAGGTCAATGCATATTATAAGTTACTATAGAAATATAGGTTTAATACATTCAAGACTACCGTCTTCTCAAGTTTGCCCAGTAACATATTGATTCGAGCAGAATCTCGGCCTTAAAAAATGAAAACTTCGCCGAGAAAATTTACCTCTACGAGGGGATATAGCTATTTCCTGATGCTGTTGATGTTAGCACTTTCAAACCTACCGTACTCTCAGCTTTGACCAATAACATACCAATTTCTTCACACCAATCGATCGAGCAGAATCTCTGCATTCAGGAAAATAATATATTTTGCACGAGCGATTCTGCTTAGTTGAAGAACTATAGCTATTTAATTAAAGCTATGTCAACTAGCGCTGAGGTGCTCATTGATGTGCATTTGATCACAACAGAACAATTCATATTACACATTACTATAGAAAAATAGGTTTGATATATTCAAGCCTACCGTCTTCTCAAGTTTACACGGAAACATATTGATATTTGTACATCGTTCGATCTAGAAGATTCTCCGATTTCTAAAAATGAAAAACTGACCGGAAAATTCTGCCTCCGCGAGGAGATTTAGCTATTTTTCTGAAGCAATAGGGGTTAGTACATTAAAACCTATCGTACTCTCAGCATTGACCAGTAACGTATCAATTCCTTCACACAAGTCGATTGAACAGAATGTCTGCATTAAGAAAAACATTTATGTTGTCGCGCGATTTTGCTTAGTTGAGGAACTAGAGCTATTTTATTAAAGCTATCTGAACTAGCGCCGAGGTGCTCATTCGATATACATTTGATCACAACAGATCAATACATATTATACATTACAATAGAAATATAGGTTTGATATATTCAAGCCTACCGTCTTCTCAAATTTGCCAGAAAAGAGTTTGATAATTGTACATCGTTCGATCGCAAAGATTCTGTGCTTTCTAAAAATGAAAACATCGCCGAGAAATTTCGACTGTACGAGGGAATATAGCTATTTTCCTGAAGCTATAGGTATTAGCTCATTTAAACCTACCGTTCTCCCAGCTTTCACCGGTAACATATCAATTTCCTCACACCAGTCGGTCCGGCAGAATCTCTGCATTCAGAAAAAAACATATGTAGTTGAGCGATTTCGCCTAGTTGAGCAGGTACAGCTGTTTTATTAAAGCTATCTCAACTAGGGCTCAGGTGCTCATTGATATGCATTTGATCACTTCAGATCAATGCACATTACAGATTAATATAGAAATATGGGTTTGATACATTCAAGCCT
>JAPYMA010002508.1:0-52811 GCA_035041965.1 Anisakis pegreffii
ATGTATCAAACCTATGTAACCTGAAATATAGCACTACCAAAAAAGGGTAACATGAACTGAACGAACAGATAGTTCGTAGCGAAATCATTTTGGAATCATTGCGTTTAGTTTGTAGCGGTATTGTATTGTGGAAATGAGGTCAAACATAGCACAAACAAAACAGCCTCTTTGAAAAGCGGTTATTATCAGGCGAATATGCAAAGAGCAGATGTCCTCATGTTTTGCTAAAGGCGATGTGGTGCGTTCGTTATTATAGTATTTATGAGAGGCAACACCATCTCTATGCCAAGATATGCTTTTAAGAAAATAAAGCACCAGTGGAGTTTGAGCATCAGGTTCCCAGTGAAGGTTTATCCAAAGAATGACCTATTGTGCTGTGTTCAGGCGAGCTGTACCCGCCAACTCATTTTTCAATCACGAGTTTCCACACAAGTCAACGACTCCATCGACGAATGCCCTATGGACGAGTGCCTCTCACGCTCGGGAGCCCCATTACCGTTTCGATATTCTGGAAAGCCGTCATTGACTTTGCCCTCCTCCCCCCCCCTCCTAATACAAGGAATTGCTATTTTCTGAAGGCAAATAGAATCACCTTCCCAGGAGGAGGTGATGCGTACAGTTGTTCTTGTTCTATAGTGATAACGCATTTTACGTGTCTTTTTAATCGGCTTTGAAGTTTTTCTTCATCGGCCGATGGACCGAGTAACACATGGCAAGTTGATTTGAACTTAGAAATGCAAAATTTTCGAGTACTGTTCGTGAAACGGACGCTTAGCGTTCACGAAGTGCTGCTCGTCACGAAACTAGACAAGAGCAACTGTTCACTTTGAATTATCCAATAAACGTCTTATAGCATTACTCGATTCTCTTGGCCGAATCAAGACTACGAATCCTCCTATATGAAGTCTTCTCAAAACATGTCAAGTATCTTTTATCATGAATCTTTTTATCATGTATCACAACTCTATGAAGAATAATAATCTATTGAAGCATCATTGATCTATTTATTTTATGGTATATGACAAAGCGCACTTAATAGTATGTGAAATTTCAGCTATGCTTAACACCAGCTTATGCTACAAGCACCACTCGTGATGAATGCCATATCGCCCTGATCAGGGTGCATTTACTCGTCGATTAAGTGCATCTTCTTAGACATGAACGGAACAGCTCACGGTTATGAAAAGTAACGTGTTGATTGCATTCCGGAACCTGAAATCTGTTTTTTGCAGAATTTTTCAGAATGTCGTTGTCACTCTGAACCATTTGAAAGAATTTCAAATGAGACAGACATCGTTTCTGAGACAGACATTCACAATAGTGGTTCCCATGTGGTGCTTACTATCGTTTCACATTCCAGCAAATTCGTCTCGTTCTATTTCATTGATCATTTTACCGTTTCCTTCCATTCCGTTCTTGCCTTTTTTATATTCGCAAAATTCTGTTCTGTTCCGTTCAGCGTAAAGAACGTATTGTTCCATTCTGGATTTAATGAAGAATGGATCGTTTTTTCTTACTCACAAGCATGCACATAGCTTGTATGGTTAACTCCAAATGATATGAAGACTGAAGTAAACTCGCTCGAAAGATTCAATGAAATGTGAATTGCAATAATAAAATGATCAACGCAATTTATTATAATCGTGAATCAACGAATATTAAATTTATAAAACGCTTTCAGACGGCTAGGGATGTTGCCGTTCGCATTTCTGAATAAACTTTTCCTCAGCCGTTCCACTCTTTCAGCATTTCCGTCCGTTCCGTTCCGACCTTGTCCAACATTCAAACTGCCCAATCGTTCGGTTCCGTTCCAGGAAGAGAATGAAATGGAACGGAACGGTAAATCAGCATGTTCCCACATTCTTACGCTCTTTGATCCGTGTGACAGAACGCCAGTTCCCTCTCGCCAATAATCTATGTGACATCAGTTCCCTTCCTGGGACAATCTATTATCTATTAAGAACAGGAAAAGAGTTCGCTGCGCTTGAGTCAATATTACGGATCCCATACGATCAGATAAGCTGTATGAAAACATCTCTGGACGTCTATGCATGAATTCTATGAACGAATCAACCAGCAATCATTTGGCACCCTACTCTATAGCCAACCAAGCACTCTTTGATTACCTCGACGAGAAAAAGTGCTTTAAAACAAATGTAATTCATTCATCTCTTGTTCTATTTTCAACCATAATTTCTCATTTCTATTTCGAAACGATATTGTTGAGTGCCAGTGGCAAAAACCTTTCTCTCGGTTTTCAATGATCTGTGCACAAATTCACGTGGATCGGTAATGCATGTACACATGGACGTAAAAATTTATGAAATGATGCGAGCCTCGAACACTCTTGAGCCGTTCTAGTGCCAGGTCCACTCGTATTCACTGACTGGACTAAGTCCAGAAGTGATAACACTTCACATCGGCTTGTTCTATTGCTCCCTATCTCAGCGCATCCCGCCTCACAGTTCATATGTTTTTCACCACGTGAATCCTCGTAGTGTTGTCATTTGAACACAAGATCAATGACGAAATCAAATCAGATTTCAATTTCTCACGATAAGCCTTCAGCAGATATGTGCTTAGCATGCTCTCACGCAATATCCTCTCACTGTGATCTTTTTTTTAGCACAGTGCAAATTTTCAAATGGTTTAATTAATCCGAGTTTTCTATCATTGACCAATCTGAACGTTATCTGATGTCATTTTCTCATACTCTGTCCATTTTCAGGATCGTTTTTTTACAATCCTGAGAAAGATCTGTAACGGACGACAAAAGAGCGATGATAACAAATGTTTGTTCACTGTTTTGCAAAAAAACGAAAGCCAAGGTGGCGCCATTATGCGATGATTTACTGTGCATTCATTACCGCTTCCATGAATAACACTGATTGAACTGGGAACGACTAATGTGTAATGCAAAATCAATGGGGGACACCCTCACATTCGGTGCAAGGACTTCTTCGAGGAAGGGCCTAAAACAAGGCAAAAACTCATCATCACGTGTTCATTGATAACTGCACCAATACTCAATCACTCAACTTACTCACTGCTTAAGTAACTATTTTTCCTATAGAAATATCATTAAAGAACAATCATCGAACATATGAGTCGATTTGCAAGGTGAACACATTAAAAGATGAACAAATGAATTTATTTATTTCAATTCTTTCAAAGCACAATATTCAAACATCATTTCGAAATGTGATAAAGTACAGCAGCTTCATCCGAATATAACGAGTAAGAACACTGGTGTTCGTTCGTTTATTTCTAAATAACCATCCAATCAACTATGAAACCAAGTCATCACATCATTCAACCAGCCATTCGAGTCCTCAAAAAAAGCGGATTGCGATCCACGTAACGGATATGCGGATTGATATATTATATCCACATAAATGCAGCATCATATCTACCTACATACCTACCTATCTACCTTTCTCCGACCACCACCGAGACGATGCCAATATCCATCCATCCATCCATCCCTTCGCTTACTAATAGCGACTCCTGACTCTTTCATTCTCTACATTGTTGTTTCATTCATTTCGCTTTTATCGTCGTTCACTTTTTGCGTTTGATTCTTTCAGTCCAGCATGAAATTATGCCATGCTGTTTGTTCTTCTTCTTGATATGACTGCTGGCATTGCTCATGCTTTTTTTTTTGGAATTTACGTCTTTCTATTGAACTATCCAATATAAAAATACTAATGCATATTGAAAAACGATGCTTCTACAACTGAACTTATATTTTTAATTCGAATAACAAAATCGTCATGCTCACATAAAGTGTTCATCATCAAATTAAATAATCGTAAAAATACACATATGTTAATTGATATATGGAGCAGTAAATATGTTCGTATATAGGTATTATTATATTTTGCGTTATATGATTTAGACATTCACTTATTCATTCAATTTGAATCGATATAAGAGAATACAAACGAGCAAACCCAAGCGAACAGCACAGACAAACCCAGCATCAGTGCGTCCACTATCGCAAGAGCATCAGCATTGCCATATCTTCACAGAGCCCATTCACTACTGCAGCGCAACAATCACCCGCATAATATTAGACGAAGAAAGAGTAGTTCGAGCAGCTATAATACTCCTTCACAATAATAATCTTATAATACAAACAAACGCAGCAAACACAACACATCGCACACTACAACATAACGCAAGCATTTTCTTTCGTCCTCTCTGCTGACCACAGTTCACTCATTCATTTATGCACACTTACAATGGGTGATGATGATTGTTCAATATGAATATCAAATCTAAGTACCGTTATTGTTATTGGATGATCGCTCGTTTAGCGTTTCTATTGCTACTTTAACACTTCTGAGCAGCCCAGAGCATTTTTTATTTATTTCATTTTTAACTATCCAACATACTCATTGAATCATTTCTGCTGTCGTTTCTTTCGAACTCGTAAACCTTTCCAACCATCCGAATTATTCACTTTATTTCAGTCTCTCCTATAGCTTGCTTCATTGCTTTCTTCCATCACACGGTTATGATCATTATCGATATTATGAATCATAGTTGACTACAACAATGTTGATTCTTCTGACTGTAGCGATAATCCGAAAATAATGCTGATCATAACGTTAATGATAACAATAAAAATAATGTAATAAAATTAATGAAAATACTAATGATAGTAATAACAATAAAATTGATAATATTGGTGATGAATTAACAATGCTTCATAATCCTCATGATCATAACGACAATCCTGATGAGAATAATGGCCATTCGTATGCATATTTGAGAAGAACGATACCGTCGTAATAACTGAAAATATCTGGCGAGTGATAACTACCAAATAGTCGTGTCTACCATCAAAAAATAATTCATGTTTACCATACAAAGGGCGTTTTGATCTGCATGCGAAAAGCATTATCTTATGCTAACTTTCTCTGGAATTCATCATATTAATTAATGGTTTACATTCCGCATTCATTCATTCCTTCTTATCAACTTCCTAAAAAGCGCCAACATCACATCTGCTTACTGCCCACACTAGTGAAGTCACTCGCTAAAATTGATTCCGTGCACGTTATTTGTGTAAATTGTCGATTGCGCTTTGCATAAGCATTTCCTTCCATATATATTCACTACTACTATTATTATTGTTATTATTGCTCTACTTAGTATTATCGCTGTTAGTATTATTATTACTGTCATAACTTTATTACTACTCAGTTTATTTATAGCAATAATATTATTACTTCTGTCCTTATTTGCATCTGCTGAATTCTCGTGCACCATCTAATCAACCTATTGGTCAGTCATGTGTCAATTGATGATACAATCATGCGGTGCTAAGTAAAGCTTATGTCACTGAATGAGAACGTAAGCTTTGCTTATCACCACATGCTTGAATCATTGTGAATTACGCATCGAGACGAACATCCGGGAGAGCACACTCAAAGGCCACTAGATTATTCAATGCTATCAATTCATTCTTCTTCCATCATGCAATCATAATTCTATATTCATTTAATCGAAATGCTTTTTTTCATGTTTCACATCGTCTACGTGTGTATATGTGTATGTATGTATGTATGTATGTATTTACATACCAACATGAACATATTTATTTATTTATTTCATTTTGTTTTTTGCTTTCATTCTCAATGCCATCTATTTGTTTCTACGTGCAATAAGCTTATTCATTCATTCATTCATTCGATTGAATTTCTTCATATCATTTATCGTTCTCGTTATTCACACTCAATACGATTACATAAATGTGTTCTTCATTAATTTACGTCAAATAAATATATCATCCATATACCACCTTGCTGTCTAGTAATCTAGGCTGATTGGTATTTTGAAAGGCTGCAAAGTGGAAGCGAATTGATCCGTGAGTGTTCCAGAAAGAATATATCAGTATTAAGACCAAATGTAGTGGTTTTGTCGAAAATCGAGAAGAACGCAACAGTATTAGCCATGAGCTCTTATTATAAGTTTGTTTTCATTCGAACATATATTACACCACATGTATGTTTGAGTGTGCCGAAAGAGCAGCATGCTTATGTGGAATGAAATCCCCTGTGGGGTTTAAATCAAACGTGAACCAATCTCTCCAGTTATTCCCGAAAAGTTATGCGCTCTTTATTCATGAATCGATCACATGTGATGATTCTTAGCCAACTTTTGCGTCGTCGGAGAAACCCTCCTCGATGGGGGGCTATGACCTGAAAAATGTGCGTTTCGTCCCGCCATCTTATTAACTTACAGTCATGTAAACGACACCAACAAACGATATCTCTCATAAGTGATACGCATCAGATACGCGACTGAGTGAGTGCATTTTGTGGGATGAACAATGAAAACTGAGTGCGTATACGTCGTATTTGTAGATATGATCATGAAATAGTTGTTGATTGCTCGTTGAATATTCGTGTAACGTTTGCTATCTTCTTCATTAACGGCGATTAGCGAATGAATGCGGCGAGATTCGCTTTTGATTGCACTCAAATAATCGTTTTGTGAATGGATGGAGTTCGTTTTCAGTTCACGAATCATGTCTTTTGTGGTTATGATTTCAGAAAGTTTATGACTTGACTGTTTTCAATTCGAGCAATATTCCATGGTTATCGCCCCGAATCGATTGCGGTTGAACTTTCAGAGAAGGTATCTTTTTGTCTTTATTATATTTCGCAGTGATTCAGCGATGCTAATCCATTTCTATTCATGCATCGTTTGCTTTCTTTGCGAGAACGATTTGATGCCTATTTCATTTTGTGTATGAGAGCATGTTGGCAGTCCTATCATGATATCATATATAATCCATCTTTGAATATAATGGCACAATTTACATCAAAATATCCTTCGTCATCCATTTCACTTCTTCCGTTCTTTTCATGCACCAAGCATACTTTAGTGAGTACGGACAAATGTGCTATGCACGATTCGGAAGAGCTTGCAACTGCGACACCAAAAGTGTTTTCCATAATGAAAATTATCATGCAAATGAAATTCTGCATTAATTTTTTACTCACTGATACGTTTGTTGACCTCAGTGACGGCGACTCATAGTGAAATCTGCAAAAATGTTTCATTCGAATCTAATCTTTTTTCAAGTTTTCAAATCTGATTTTCCACACATATGTACGCACGCATGCATTTCCTAAATATTCAAGTTACACTTCTGCAGAATAGCAAACGAAAAACTGATCTCTATGCATTCATAATTTAACTTCTCCGTATCCTCACAAAACCATCGAGTTAATGAAATTCCTCATTCCTGTTCTGTTTTGGGTGTATGTACATCCGCTCTGCTCGTCCTCCCCTTATTTTGTTTTATATCGCGCATTTCCACTCCTTCTCAACATTGTCTTTGTAACGCAACGGAACCTTCGAATATCATGCAAAAAAAGCATCTATTATTATTATATAATAGTTGAATTGTTTTGCAGATGAATTTTGCAGATTAAAATTTTTAAATTCAGTGCAGACTGATTGAAATGATTGATCTTGTTAGACACACGCAACTTTTTCTTTCAATGCTTCAACTACGAAAATTTAATGAGTTGATAACGAAAATGCATCCCTTCTCGGAATAATTCGGAATTGAAATTAATAAAATACAATCTCACAACCAAAACCAATTTCTCGTTCACTCATCCGAAAGACATCAATCTGTGAGAGGAGATTCGTGGAAAATGAGAGGGAATATTTCGATATGTGAAGTAATCGAAATTGGAATGCGATTTTGTTTGATTGGATTGTTGTTTAATTCTGCTGATTCTTGATTTCGAGGGAACGAATAGTATTTCGCTTTGAGTGATAAATTCATTCATTCATTCGTTTATTTATTTATTTTGTCTCATGGATGCAACCCACTAGCATTATGGTAGAAATGCTGTAATAATGAAAGTATTAATAATAATGACAATAATAATAGGTGTAATAGTAACAATAATAATACAATAACAATATCAATAATAACTGTAATCGTAACAGTAATAATATAATAATGATAACAACAACAGCAATAATACAAATAATCGGTTTGTAGTGCTGTTACAGAGCGTTCATATCCATTCATTCACCACAAGGTTCTACAATCGGATGGATCGTCGATGTTACGCGTTTTTGAGTGATTTAATCTTGTTGTCTCTTATACATACCCACTTATATCCATTCCTCTCCTTCAATATGCGAAGTACAAACAAATATATATGTGCATTCATTTTTATGTATACGCCGTATGTATACATTTATATCGCCTATAATATGGTATCATTCATTTTTAAATGAAAATAAATATTGTTGTTGTTGGTTGATATTGGCTGAGAAAGCTGTTTAAATCGTTTTGCATCATCTCTTTTATTCGCTTCCAATTTTACAGTTTTTTTCGCATTCACAATATATCACTCACAAACGTTATGTTCTTAAAAATATCATTCATTCATTGATTTTCATCATCGTTTATAAAACTTTTATGTTCCTGTAGTGTATCTGATTGAAACGTGAATGAGGTGTGCTCTGTGTATGTGTATATGTGTTTTCTTACAAATTAAAGATTGATTCAGCACTCTTCACGAGGATTCCAATTGATTTTTCAACAATTCATCATTTTCATTGCACTATCAAATCAAATTCCGTCAATTAAAAATTGCTTCCTTAACGACCCACTAATATCAAACTACCCTCCATTTTGACTCGTCACTAATTGACTCACCTGAAAATGTTTTTTTTTTCGTACATTTACAATCAATTTGATTGCTTAAATAGAACAATTCATCATTCATACGATTAGCAACGGTTTATTGGCGCGTTGTTTTTGTGTGCAAACTTTCACTGAAACTTTCTCTTGGTTTCCACTCATTTTAATCCGAATCTTGTGTCGCTCAGAAATGAAGAAGTGTCACGCTTTGTTCATTGATTCGATTTTCATTTGATGCGGCGAGCACACCAAACAAAAAAAACGCTCAAAGCCTAGTCGAACAGCACAGTGCCACCACCACCACTAGTTTCATGCCATTCTCGTTTGCATATTCATGCAAAAACTCATTTCACATCCGTGGTGCTGGTGCTGATTCTGGTTATCTTTTGCACGTTTCCAATTTACGTGCACCACATTCTCGCTCGAAAAATTGCTCTATGCAAAACGAACATTCATCTGCTCAAGTATTCAGCGCTCATTTTGATCATGCAATTCGCACTTCACTGCACAATTGTATTCAATAAAGTTTCAGTCAGCTAAACTCTCGACGATACTGCGGTATATGGCAAGCAAAATTTTTTAAGCTAATCTTTTCTTTGTGTTTTCAGATTGAATCCCTGATCAACAAGCATAAGAACAGTTGCAAAAATCAGTCAGACCATAATTCATTGCGTCAAACAAGTGTTTGGGATGGCATCGTCATCATCTCTTGAAACAAACGCTGTTCGGTCGCGATTCCAATATTCTGCGAATGAATACAACAGCAGCAGCAGCAGCAGCACTGCAAACTATGCACCGTGTTCCACAAGCACACAACCGATCACCAAACCAATGCCCCCCTATGCACCACCAGATCTGAATGAACTGGCCAGTACTCCGTTGTCACAGCCGCATCAACTTCTTGACGATAATAGCGGCATGTCACCAGCTCAATCCGCTCTCAATACAGCGCCAAATACGGGCCAACCACTCACGGCAGTTGCTACAAGTGTAGCAACTTCATTCTCATCTCTGTCACCTCAACAACAAGCTCCCACATCATTTCAATACACCAATAATAATTATGCTAACAATACTAGTAATAGCTACAATAATAATATTAATAAGCCAGCATCAGCACATTCAATAGGCGCTACGTCATTCAATCATGCGTCGTCGTCTCCATCACCCACATACCCGTCGGCCAATTCATGGCCCGGGTTTATGGCCAAAAATCCGGTCACAGATGATTCCAGACTGGCATCATTCAGCTGTTGCTCAGAACCAACGAAATCATCATTCGCACAACATCAACAGCAACCCGAGCAGTCCGTTAATGGATTCAAAAGCTTTCAACGAAAGGTTCGCATTACAATTATGATGATGCATTCTAATGAAAACCTTTTCATATAGTAGTTTAAATACAGACCAATACTTATCTAATTTCTAAGGTCCAAAACATTGAATGATACTGATTTGTATTCAAATGTATTCATTCATATTTTCTTCGCTTATTGCGCATCATTTCGATCAAATTTACATAATGTCTAATTGTGCTAAACTCGTTGTCAGTAGCCTCTATTGCACATATATAATATTCTCATGCATTATAATATCAAGCTTTTGTTCCACCCCAACTGATCACTAATACAATGAATGAGTTGTGCGTAAATGTTGATTCCATGCGTTTGCATTTCGTTTTCGATGTCGATTTGCAAAATGATTACGAATCAAGAATGTATATCAGTGATAATGTCAAATTCATAGTGATGATACTCGTATTAGCATTAGTTCCATCCTTCTTATCGTTAGTAATAGTTTGTGATAAAAACAATACAACAGTAATGGTGCCAAATCAACAAATGATGCCGTGATAAATCACAAATTGAAATCAAAACATTTCGAGGGTGTATGTTCGAATGGTTTTTTGCACTGCATTCTTCTACCTTTGAAAATCGAATTCCTAGAATATTCTCCCCTCTATCGATTAATAACAACTTCCGTACGTATCGAACACCATCAGCAGTGCTCTTCGTTCGCTAAGAAAACATTGTTATATTTTCACTTTGCACTCAGACTTTCGTTTTACTTTTTTTTCAAATCTTTTATCGCTTTCTAATTCTCCTCATTCATTTCGGAAAATGTTGTCTGATTGGCGTGAATTGAAGAAGAACACGAATGCACTGCAGATACTAGTAATAACTGTAAAGCTCGTCATTTGTTTCAGTTTATCATTAAATATATGTATTGTATGTATTTGTTAAGTATTTCCATCTCAGATTTTGCTTTTGTTTTAGTTAAGAAACGAAAAATTTGTTGGACTTTTTGAACAACTGACTCGAAGAAGAAATAACACAACCTGTTGAATGCGTCTTGTGCCATTCAATTGAATGCTGCTAAATACAGTTTGATGCTCATCAGTATTGTTTACAACGTTCACCTAGTACATATACTCTGAATGAATGCATTTCTAATCGTTTCTACTTTTACATTCTTTTCACGTCTCTTCTTCCACTTTTTTTCTATCCGTCAAATCGTCTCAGTTCTTTGTCCCGTCATCCACTAAACATTGTGTATCACTCGTTTTTCCCCACTAGAATCATTCGTTTCACCTTATTGCTATGGTTCGTCAGGTGAGTCTGTTGCACCGATGCATCCTATCAGCATATCACTGATAACGACAACGATTTCACATGTTTATCTGCCATAAAAACAGTGAAAATGTTTGCAGACGTTTTGTTCAAAACATCACATTGACTCTTCTTTAGCGGCATTGCATTGAAAAAGCAATTATTTGCTTGATAATGGAAAACAATGAAAATTCAGTTGATTTGTTGTTTTTTATTTTTGTTTATTGAAAATGAGTGAGGTTTTGCACTTGATAACGAAGCAATGAAAATTGCACGACGTCATATTGAAACAATTGCGTGTAAGTTTGAATCATGAGAAGATAGTGCTGCTTATCGTTGCTGATAATTGTTTTGTGAATGATATTGGATTGGATGACGTATTCAAGCAGTTGGTTGTTACGATCCGAGTTGATGAATCATTTTCGATATTCTAGTCTGTTCCACTTTACGATCGCAATCGTTCACTTTGTCCGAGCACGAACAGAGCCTTTTGCTAGAGTTTCTTTAGGTATTGTCCACAGTTTTCGGTTGAATTTCAATGAATTGCTGTCATTTCTACAATGAATTCCTTATCTTTCCATGACAATTTGCGACCGATTCAGTCCTAATGAGCAATAGTGTATGATGAGGTTATGTTTGTGCATTCCACATGATCGCTATTACGATCGCACTTTGTTTCATTTTCCAGTGTGAAACACAACTATCGTCCACATTTGACGATTCAAATGTTTCGTATTCTTCAGTTGTAGGTAGGTTATCGTATGGAACCAGTTCGATACGATCAAAGTAATTATATCGAAATTTATACTCTTTTCAACACTTGAATTCATTTTATCTATCTTTCTTCACAGTTCGTTTTTGTCTTGTACATATTTCACGATTTCACTTCTAATTGAATTTCCTTATGTTTGTCCTCATTTACATATTGCTCCACAAACCTTATTCATACATCCGTGAACTTTTTGATTTTCAATCAACGTTATGTACTCATTTTTCGTTTGTCCGAAAATTTCTCCACTTCCTGACTAATTTTTTTCTTAAATCACTTATTCTCGTTTATTTTATTCCTTTCTTGTCGAACCACGATGCTAAATTCGGATCTCACGAATACGCACAAATTCAGAAAATTCCTTCAATACGCACACACCCATCAGAACTGACGAATCTGAGCAAATTTCTCAATCGTTACATCTCAGAGTCCAGCCTGGAATTTGTCTAACAATCAAATACAATTCAGCCAACAATAAGGCGATTGAGTAATGTGTTCCACTTCCAGTCGAACAGTAGTCTGTTACGGGCTATACCACCATTGCAATCGTACGCCAAAACACTGTTTGATGAGGATTTTGACTTTGTCGTTGAAATGATCAGTTACTGGATAACAGGATGAATTGATTGCATCTAGTTGGTCACAAATTTGTTTGTGTCGATATTGGTTGAATGTGCAATATGAATGGGGTGAATTTGAGAGTGTTGATCGAGTGTTCGTATTCAACTCGAAGATGGCAAACGAAGCGATCGGCGGTGTGCAAGAGAACAAATACGAATCGATCGTTGCGTGGCACGAAGCTAACTGTCAACCGAGTACATCCACTGCACCACAACAAAATCAGTTCATTCTGAATGACTCTCAACCACAACAACAACCACAACCGATTAAAACCAAGCGAAAAAGCAACGTGAGTAGCGCTTATAATCATACTTGACTGCACTCTTCCTGTAAACCACCTCTATCATAATCATTTGACATTTGCAAACATTAATATTCTCTCGAGAAAAGCACATTCTTTCCAATCGAATAATGAAACTTACGTTTGCACAATCATCATCCCTACTGTTCTATTGCACATCCATATTTATGTCTCATATAAGTTTGATCATAAACCTCTTAGTTTGAACCTGTAAAGTCGTCTAAATCTTGAAAACTTTGTGCAGTCACCGGTGTGACAATCTTGACGTGGATTGTTATAATGCTAGTTACTAGCATTGCTAGTTATTTGGCGATTCCTGTAAGGATGGGAGAAAAGAAACGGTATGGAAAATTTCTGAAATAGAAAGAAATTTTATGGTTTTACGTAACCATAACTTCCATTAGACGAATGCAGTAAAGTATTGAGAACAATTTGTGAAGGTGAAAGAGTTTCAGCAAGAAATGCGTTTACGATCACCGTCATCGACGAACGGCATCGCACCACCACCACCAGTATCAGGCATGTCGGTTACATCTTCAAATTCACCGATCTCCTCGCGGCCAGAATCATCCACCGGCAGTCGGAATATTGACTCATCACGATTCATCAGTCCATCAAACTATGAACAGTTATCTGAGAAAAACAATCCGCCAACATCTTCAAGTGATCTTTTGATGCCAAACGATGATATTGATATCAATTCGGATAATCCGTTGAGGTTGCTGGAGTATTTTTATTTTCGAATATAATCATCCATTTATCTGACTTCATCGCATAAATTTTCTGCATGTGGACAAAATCATAGTTGTTTCTTTCACTCATTGAAGAAAAAACAATCGTTTTGAATCGTTGGATCTTTTTTTTGGTTTGCTAAGATGTTGATCGGGAAGGTATTTTTTGAAAGACTTGTTCTACAGCTTGATTTCATGTAATGTTCCGAATGGATTAGTTTCCGTGGTGATTTTCTTTTTGTCTAACCAAAACATTTGTGTATTGAATTATCAACGCCACACTTTTGTGGTCGTGTTGAACTGCGCTGTTGCACTTCAGATTTAGAACTGATTTTAGTGGCATTTTGCTTCAGTTCACGTTATCCAATGCATTTACATTGGTTGTTGTTTGCGTAATAGAGTAATAATCATTGTTGATGCGTTATTTTGCTGCGTTTTAGGCGAATGGAAAGGATGACTCAAGATTCGTTGTTTGAACCTCCATCGAAAGTGATTCGTACAACATCTAATGAGAACAGCCATCCTGCAAGGAGGTTTTCGCTTTCTTTTATTCTGTATTTTGTGTAGAATCAGTTTTCAAAATTATTTTGTGTTTCATAACTGTTGTGGATTACCTCTTATCATTCTCAACGACGAATTGTTGTGAGTAGGTATCGTCAGTTTGACGGTTGTTTTTCAGTCGAATCTATTGAACAGTTCCCTCTCGGTTGCCTTTTGTGATTCCCGTTCAATCAGCCGCAAACAACCTAGATTGTGATAAGCGCGAAGTTTCGCCTCTCTTCCTGATAAAAATCCTTGATTTCCTCAGTTCGTCCGCTTACAAATCGCTCGGATACGATTTTGAGACAGCTTGATTGCACTTTTGGGTAGACCATTAAAGCAATGTTATTTTTGCTGCCGCTGCTGCTATCGCAAGCAATTTCTTCAAAGCTTTCAGTCATAGAGTATTTGACACAGTGGAATATTTGACGTATATTCGATAATACGGCTCCAACGCTGAGCATCCTACAAATAGCACTCTGATTCCAAAAGCAGTTTAATTTCTTTCTTGTTTCTCACGTTGCCACTCTAATTCAAACCAATATTCTTTACGGCGATTTGAACACATTGACTAAATATGTTCTCAATAAGAGAAACTCTTAAGAAAACTTCGTGGCGCTTTACAATTGCTGAGAGTTTCATTCAAATTCATTCTGTTAGCTCCAATTGAATAAAAGTTTGTAGGAGCTCCATCTCACTTGAGAATGTACATTCTGTTTATACGTAATGTGTTCAGATTTTAGGGCAGTTCTCTAGATAAGAATCAGAGTGTAATATACATCATAATTTAAGTATACATTAAGAAGTTTCAGAGATCAAGAACGTAATGCGAAATTGGAAAAGATGCGTACATTAGAGCAACAGATTCTGATCGATAAAGCACGTTCGGAGTGGGATCGAATGGTGCATGAGCATGAGGCGATCAAGATGGCACAGAACGGTTGTGTTGCTGCCGTTGCGTATCAACAACAAATGATCCAACGTCAGCATCGTGCTGCTCCCCCTATTGCTGCCTATCCACAACCGCCTCTACCTTCACCTGTCTCGTCGCAGTACCCAGTGGCGCAACCACATATGATAGGACCACCGGCAGTAGCAGCAGCCGCACCACCTCCTCATATGCAGCATCCGGCCTATCGAAGACCCTCATATCCTCCTCAGCAAATACCCCCTTCTCAGGGCTTATCGCCGATTGCACCCCAAAACGGTAGTACGGCGGCTATGATGAACGGTGGTGGTATTCCAGTGTCAGCTCCGCCTGGAATGCCAATGTCGCAGCCGTTGCGACCGTCCCTTAATCCACCACCGTACAGTCTGCATCTTCCACCAGACGGTGGTTACATGTCGTGTGGAGGATATCCGTCGAATGTGGCAATCCCTTCTCAAGGATACCCTCCACCGTCCGCTAATATGTCGTCACCAACCGTTTCACCCGCCTATTCGCCTATGTATCCTCCGATGAATCCGAATCCTATGCCTCCACGAGGGTGAGTTCTCCTAACTGTATTCCATGCTTGCCCTACCCGTTACATTTCGCATTTTTAGTAAATCAGATGGATATCTGTGGATAACTGATATCTCATGAGCAAAATTCAAAACTCAGCTTCACTTATGATTCAGGTACCAATCTTGTTCCGATCTAAAAGACTGTTGATAATTTTGGGGCGCTGCCGAACAAAATCTTCTTAATATTTTGAAATTCGGGCACTATAATTACATCACGGTGGACAGAATTGTGCATTCTGATCAACTCAGATCGAAAATGAAGTCTAAATGTTGAAGGTATCCGGTATATCCTCAGCAAGGAATGCGGCCAGTCTATGCAGATAAGATGATGGCCCCTGAAATGTGGCCTCAGCAATTTCCTCAACCATTGGGTAATCTTGAAGCACGGATCCCAAGTCAAAAGATACAATATCATCCGGTGAGCTGCTGCATCTCGTTTAATATGGTTTGAGATATACGTCTGATTGGAATCATAATTCATTTCTATTCGTATGCTCATGTCACACACAATTCCTGGTTATACCCAGTCATTTTGTGTTGCAAAATGCGCAAACTTGTTGAGCTTCATAGGAAACGATGTGAAACTGTATCGCATGAATTAATTCACCAAAGGTCTCGGAATTCTTTTCAAACCATAAACTTTTGCTACAAGTAAATTGACAGTTAAAACTTTTGCTACAAGTCAACTGACAGTTACATCATAAGTAGTTACCGATAATTCCGTTCATTGGAATTCATAGATTCGTGAAAATTTTGACAGTTGAGTATTTGTATACTGTTTGATTTTTCAGAATGGAACGGTGTTGGACGATGGTATGGGTGAAAATATTGTAAATATGAATCAGATGTATGGTTGAAAATTGAGCTATGCCAATCTGTGTTCCGTTGTATTAGAAATTTTCCATGAAATAAACGAATCAATTCAATCGTTATTTATATCGCAGTGTACACTAGATAAAGCAACAACAAAAACAACATCTCAGCAGAACATCTCCATTGTTTTTTTTAGGAAGGGGGATGGGTGAAAACTATGTGGAAATTCTTTATTGTCTCTCCTTTATTGTGCCATAGGAAAGCTTCAGGTGCAATTTTATGTGATGAAATGTTTTTAATTTATGTGAGATCAAAATGTTTTTATACTGTACAAAACAATCTTTAATAATCTTTGATGGACTCTTCATGAAGACCATATTTCAACAAGCAGTTGAAGAGGCAGTTGAAGCGTTTGCGTGTTGTATGGTTTGAACGAGGATCAACAGCTTGTCGTAGATGATTTCAATATCACACTGAAATGTGATATTTATTGCATTATTTATCATCATTCAAGCAACACATTCGTTGATATTTCGTCGAATTTCATTGTTCAGCTATGGGAATATTGCCGAAACAAAAAAAAAGAAGTTTAAACGAAAAATTCAATATGAGAATTGCACGTTGTTCATTTACCTGTGTCCTCCAAACATTGCACAGCTTATGCTTGTAAGCAGACAACAGTTGAAGTGCGTCAATGCAGCACTCACTCTCTAGTTGGCATGCTATGCTGGTGAGTAAGCATAATATGTATGCAGTGGAACTATTCTGTGGATTCAGCACCATCAGCGGACTCGGATGATATTGTAGTCGTCGTTGTTGAACTCGTTCAATTTCTGTCCACGTATCCAGCTCGAAGTCACACTGAGTTACGCCTAGCGTTCGCACGCAAAGCTGTAACTCAAATTCAAGCAGTTACTATGACCGTAACGAAAAAACGAATTCATATGGATAAAGAATTCTTTGGAGCAGTTTTTATTTTTATCAAAAAAAAGTTTCTAACAGTCTCAAGTTGATCGAATCGAGTATTGCTGTTTGATCAGCGTTTTGTTATGCAAATATGGTGCGGATCTTATTTGTATATTCATTGAGCATGATGCGAATTGCGATTGCTCAACGAAACGATGCTGAGTATGAGTAGGATATGAATTACCTGATCCTCGTTACTGCTAATAATGGTTGTGTCATCGCCATTTCGTTGTATCCTCAACTCACCGGCTGTCTCAACTCCACGCCAAAACTCATTCACTCCACCCACAACCACAACCGTTTGACAGTTCTTCTCCCATACCAACTCCCACAACGCTTCCGTTTCATTTGGCCATGTGGCAATAATGAATTCGGAATTGTTGTGGTATCCCTGAAATGGGGTTGATAAAACTGTGTTGAAAACTGTTCAAGAATGCGATTTCAATGAAACGCAAATCTCATTGATGTGGATATTCTCAAAATTTATAGTATTCAAAGTGCTTACCGGAAATGTTTGATAACCGATAGGATTTGGGCATACGGGTGAATGTTGACACTTGCACACATCCTGTGAAATAAAACAACTTTGAATAACAACACCTTGCCGTATATCGTGTTTTTTCATAGTGATCACTGACATATCATTCAGCATTTTCAACATCAATTTTTTATAATTGCTCAACAAATGATCTACGCGCACAAATATTACTGCAAGATGTTTGCAGTCCTCATAGAATCTTATTCTGTGCCCTCAAAGAATTTCCAGAGCAAAGCATCAGCGATGAGTTCAAAAACCTCATATTGCATTTGCAAACGTGTACGACCATTGATGACTTCGTTGAACAAATAATGCGTGTAATGGATAAAATTATCGATGTGAACGCGGGTTGTTCCATGAGCAATCAATTGTCGAATCGCCTCGTGACAAAATACATATTGTTCCTGAAATGGTGCATTTGAAGACCAGGAATATCGACGTTTGCATATTATCATGTTAGTTGTTAGTGAAAAGCATAAAATGAAAATATGATATTATGTGTCAAAACGATACCACTGTTTGCACGAGCTTCGCTCTCTGCTGCCGTATATGCCTCAGATGTGCTTCAATATTAAGTGAATCAGAAACCACCAAATGCCTTCGCATACTATCAATTAGCATGAAAGACCCTGAACGTCCAACACCGGCACTGAAAATGAAATTCTATCAACGCTTACATCGTGACCGTGTAATCGTTAATTTCGACAGTGTTTCATTTATTGTTTTGAATTATTCTTTTACCATTTGCTTAAGTATGGAGAAAGTCGTATTGCGCAAATACTCGTAAATGCTCTGTGAAGGAAGCCGCAGAGAAACGTAACTATACGCACTGATCACTAGCGACAGTATTAGTCGAAGATTCTTGAAATAATTTAGGAAATTCCATCCAAATAATATTTGCTCTGTTTCAACTAGGAGGGTGGTTCTCACGTCGGGTGCTCACCTCAGTTGTGCAATAATTCATCAACCGATTCCCAATCGAGAAACAAATTTCAGTTACCTGCAGTGAACAACGATCGGTCCTGTGCTGTGAATATCGGATACATATTTCAAGAAAGACAACAACGGAAATACATTCGACGGTACACCGTGGTCCGGCCAAGAAGTAAAGTGCACCTGGTGAACTTGGCGCTCCGTCTGAAAATTCCTCTTTAAAATTACACCGATAGAGACAACAATATGTCATGCTCAGATTATAGCCACGTTCTGAATCGTATAAACGCTGATCGTTTGTTTTTTGATATTAACATTGACCAGAAGAAAAGCAAGATACGTTTCAGAATCGAAGAATAACACGTTCAACTAATTTCGGATGATCCGATTTAAACTGTCCACCTTTACCGTGAAATTACCTTCAACTGTACAAATTTTCCCCTCTACAACTCAGAGCAAAGTGATTCCAATTCGACAATGACCACCAGTAATCATTATATGATGCATGTTTTTTAGACCTGAACAAGTGTGATAAAATAGTCCTACCATAAGGCAATGTGAAGACTTGAGTGTTAAGAAACGATGAACGAAATGTGCATTGGGCCGTTCTAGGTCGAGCGTTACCGTGAAATTGCCATGCGTTTGCGACTGACCCGCTGAACAAGGCCAATACTGATCACATTTACGCTGAAAAAAAAACTCACTACTAATGAGCTTTGTTATTTTGGACCATGTGAACGCAAAAAAAGCATTCACAGCTTTGCGTTGTTAATTTTAACATTTCTATTCATTTCACCGATGTTAAATGCAATAGTAGCATAAAAACCACCGGAACAATTGGATGTATTGAACGTCAGCTCTAAAATGAACCAAAATGAGATGCTATATTAACCCTTCCGTGCTCGACCAGTTTCGTGATAACAACGATAATATTCGATCGTTCCTGCCAAACCATCTCCCAGAAATCACCGAAGGTATGAGGTAAAGGTGCTTGCGTAGCGATATACGCTCTCCTCGTTTCACAACTCTGCAATTGTTTTCATTCAAATGAGATTACGTGAATGGTTCAATTCCAATTTCACACTGTTATTTTCACGGAATGACCCTCGAATATGTGTCAATGCCAACAGCATCGCATTTAAGAAATAGCATTTCTTAACTGCGCTAAATGGGTGATCGATGTGATTCACCGATCCCTGTCAGCACACTCGACAACATCTTTAGTTATGCCCATGAGAAATCAGAGTAATTTTAACAAATGTGGCAGTTTCACGGCTTGACATCTTGACCGCATCTTAATGAAGATCCTAGTGACAACCAACGGATGAATTGATCTCATGAGAGATAAAAGCAGCATGTTCTACTATATGAACTAGGAGCATTCTAATGACCTTGAACCTGAAGTCTTTCGTATTTACTGGAGCTGGTTTGATTCGTATGACCAGGAGAACGGATCAGTGTCCAATCACAAAGTTCCAGACGAAAATTTTCGGAACAAACTGAGCATTTCATTATGTCAAGTAATGTATCAGTTTACGTTAATAACTAAAAACATATCGTAGAAAAAGCTGTGAATGATAACATAGTCAATTTTTCGTTTGCTTTTGTCAATTCCAATAAGCACTTGAAGTTAATCCACTTTCCTTGGTCATCGTTTCAGTGTGAATCAAGTAACTTGATACGTTTCGGAATGTTTATCAATGAGTACAATCAAACGCTCATTTGCATAAGCATATCGCTGAGCCTTCACGTTGAACCGTTTTATTCAGTTCTCAGTGTCATAACGACGACCACAAAAGTGATCGATCTATCAAACGACTCATTTAAAGATGTCATCCTTTAAGGCGCACTCTCTCTCTCATCGATGTCAGATTGAGCGCCGATTTTATCCTCCTCCACTTCACTGCACTCAAACCACCACAATCAATATTAACTAACACTTTCAGGCTTCACCGTCAAACACAAACAATTCTGAACGATTTCGTGTATGATATGAAATTTCGTGAGATTAACGGATAACTAATGTTTCCACCGAAACATTTGCGGATGAAAGTGTTATCGTATGATATGGCAGGACCATGCAGATGGATTGAGTTTCTTATGAAAATTGATGATGGAAAGTTATACATCTCGAACTCGTTGCGTTAGGCTCGTAATTTGATTTGCATTCTTAACAAGCAGATGGCCAAAAAAGGCATCGACAAACAAAACTAAATGTTTGTTCTCAACTATCCAACCATATTCTCATTCCGCATCAAACTATACATATTATTATGATGTGCTGTTTACTTGCTTGGTTGATCCGAACAGACCCCTTTTTATGGATCTAACGAGCCGTGTAAATTGCTTGGAATATGAATTTGCAGGTAGTTCTTTGATGGTCTCTAATTCAAAAATAACCTTGAATATCGCACGTAATGTCACTTAATTGGCATAAAATAAACCATTCTTCAATAACCAAAATTGCACTTTCACCCTTCAGCAGTCAATTAATCCTTTTATTGCTTTAATATCCTCGAAATTACTTTCCCATCTACTCAAAAATAATGCCGCTTCATAGCACGACTTATTCTCATGAGACAGATTACTGTTTGAGAGGACGTACGTTTCGATGGATGAACGCACATTTTGAAATAAAACATCATCAATGTTTCAATGGTTTGATTGCACTTATGAAGCCTTTGAGATGAAACCATCCGAAGAATTCATGAATCACTCAATAGGATCGCCGCACTCATTACGCCATATTGAAAAGCAACTGTTAGTCAGTGTTGTTCGCTGAACCATGCGAAAGTAACTCATTACTTCAGAATTAACAAAACATTCATGGTTATGCACTAATTGCATCATTAAACGCCATTTTTCACTCATACGTTTGCTTACATCCGACTGAACTTGAACAATACCAAATAGTTATCGTTTGAATCCTCTTCTACTGCCAATCATTTCAATTCAGTACTTTTATTGCAAAACCAGCGCAATATTGCTTCCAAAGACTGATTCAAAGTTTCTTGCAAATTTCACCAATTTGATTAATAAATTTCGAACTATTAGATGGAGACTATTTACTAGATGCTCACATATGGCTGTGAACTAGTATTCTAACGGAAGCATCTGATCTCAAACACTCACATCAATATAATTTGCATTGATATAATCGGAAGTACCAGACGCAATCTTGATTCTTGTCGGTTCGCAAGCGTAGATGTTCAGATAGCGATCTTTCGATCGATGACCGTCGATTGCTAGATCACCGTTCATCATTGAATCCTTCTCGATATCCTTCAATTTTCAACAAATTCACTCAGACGATCCATCAAGGCAACTCGTCACTGAGCAATGTGCGACTAAGCATTTCATCATTGCTCCACTTTATTTCATCTTTTATCATATTTCACTGAACAACATCGATCAACCAAAAAAATTACTTCAAATTGCTGTCGAAATTTCTCGTTGTTATTCGCTGACATTTCACAACAATACTGGTCAAAACATTCCACCGAAATCGGTTCACCGTAGCTCAGATCTACAAAACAAACATTTGTTCGGATGATCATTATGCGTTTCAATAAGCTATTAAACTGAATTTATGCTTATCAATATACATTCACATTGGGTAATGAATGGTTCAGGTCAACAACAAACGTATTTTCGTGATAAATGTAGCTCTCGAATCAAATCTTATTTGGTTTTGCCCGAATTTTTACTCTAACTGCTTTGTCCACCACAAACCAATGGAATGGCAAAAGTATGTCTCGCAGTTGAGGTCATGTGTGTAGAAAAACATATGGTAATCAACTGTTGAGGACGAAAATTTTGACGATGCGATACGGAAAAAAGCGTATTTTGCTGCTAAGGTCAAACTTAAAGTGAAATTACCGTAAGTTAAGTGAAATTACGTTAAAGTTAACTTACCATAAACCAGCGACCGCGTTTCTTCGTAATATTTTTCCTCAACATTCACAAACTTCTTCGTGCTTACAATACATCCTCTGAAATTTCGATTAATCGACCAACGAAATGCTCCACAACCTTTGAGTTCAGATCAAGGATACAACTTATCAGATTTAAAATTTGATCAGATTAAGGGATGCCACTCCCAATATTTAGTTTTTTGATATTCTGTTCCACTTTAACATCCTCATGTAAGATGCAAGAAATGAATTTCGCGCAATGTCACTTAACTCAGCGAAAATCTATGACTTTCTATCAATGCAGCGAGATCATTTAGACGTAAATTCACATTTCGGGATGTAATCCTTACTTTTTGAAGTGATGATATTTTTTGATGAAGACAGCGCCAACGATACAAACGATGATAGCGAAAAGAATGGCCAGTGATATGAGAATAAGTGAAACTGATGCGGCTGCTGTAACGGACAATCTTTGGCACTTAGATGAAGCACATAACGACGAGTGTAGCAAACAGCTTTCTGAAAAAAATAAAAGAATTTCTATAGCGAGATCCCTCAAAATTAGTGTATCTTCGAACAAATCCCTTGCAAGTGGAATAATCTCTGCTCAAATTTTTATCAAACTCTTGTTGAAATTTTCTACGCATCTCTCTTAATTCAATCATCAATGGATATCGCCATCGTTTTCTGAAGAGATATGTGAGCAAATCTCATTACAACTGACAACACTTCGTTGCGTTTCAAAAACGCGCATCGATATTCTCTACAATCATAACTCAACGAATCAGTCTTTTGCTGACTTAATGAAATGAAATTTCATTCAAACTTTCAATATTCGTTCACTGAATTAATCGATTTTCACTCACGCTCGAATTGCTGAAACACCAACACAAAATCTACTCGCGAACCTTCGACGAGGAACACTTCGGTGGGTGACCAATCGCTGATCAAAAATGTGGAATTATTGAGCACACTTCTTAGCACTGACGAAACCTTTACGGAATAACGCTGCTTGAGGACCACATTCGAAATGTCTATCTGAAACAGGGCATGGTGGCATGCATTCGAGTCATCAACTGTCGATTATCAGCAGTTGGAGAATGTGTCTCATCGAAAAGGTTATAAGCCATCAACAAGACAGGCGATTAGAATCAATGGAAATTGGAGTGCAGAGGAGAAAATCTCGCAATTTCATCGCTGAAATTCATTCAAATGCAACTGAAAGTGATACTTTTCGTGAAGATGTATTGTACAACTGAGGCGATTGTCCTTCAAGCATCAACTGATAAAATTGACCAAAATTCGAGACTTCGTCCCAAACGATCGTCACGGTATTGTCACAGTCAAACGTTATATTTGTTAATTTCGGCGATGGCGGAACTGAAACAAAATATACCACGATGAATGCATCAGGTCGACGCGTCATGTAAAAACCGTTGCAGTGATCATTTGGCTTTCGTCTGTCCCAGTAGTTCTCATGTTCGGGTGCTCCATTACCCCTTTTGATAATCTCGTAGGCCACCATTACTCCCCCCCAAAAAAAAGGAGTAATTTTACTCCTAGCCCGTTGTGTTGCTAATTATTGCAGTCGATTATAATTGCATGAGAAGCAATCGTCTATGACACGCTCACTTCAAACTGATTTAGATGGATTCTCATTGTTTTCAGATGTGTTGGATTCACTCTCATAACTATCACATGCGAATATCATTCTCTTGATGAGTTTTCTCATTCCCTTCGTCTCAATTCACTTCAAAGTTCGAATCAGTTTCTTATTCTGTTGCATATACTATTTACTGGATACGTTGACGAGTGTTGACAGTCGAAATCAACAACACAGCAATTGAATATTATTGCTCAACAACGTTCGACAGTCAAATGATCAATTATAGAGTGCATTTGATAGAATGAGAATTTGACTGTAATTGTTGAATGAAATGAATGAGAAATTAGCAAAAGAGAACATTTTTGATGATAAAAGTTATGAGAGCGATTGTAGCAGCAAGGAAAAGAATGAAAATCCTGTTAGGCCTTTACGAGCTAATGATACTGGGAAAATATGGGAACGAAGAGTGTTGCCATCAAATAACTGCATTTACATACCCGAGCTAGAAAACACCATCGCAGTGGCGTTCTATCAGAACATAACAACTGCACGAAATACTAATTTCTTGACCCTCCATTATGCCTCCCCCCTTCCACCACCGACACCTCCAAATTACTCAAAATGGATAATTTCACACCATACGAGAACCACTGCTATGTCCAATCTATGCTTTGATTGAAATTTCACGAGTGACGGTTACTGTTGTAGAGACACGATAAGGATGAGCAAACAATGTCTTCTGGTGTACTTGTTTACTTATTCTCCAACAATACTTCCTCAAACAAGAAGAACTCCTAACTCATCACACTGACTATAGAAATGAACCAAATGATCGGAATATATCTGGATGTCCTCAGGAGAATCGAGGTGAATTCCTCAAATGAAACAAACCAGCAAAATCAGTAATCACAGCAACTTCATCGCACTGATCGCCTTCACCCTTTGACGTGAATGCGGACAAGCGAAACATGTAGATGGTATATGGTTCTGAAATGAGGCAATTTTCATGATCAAAGATTCATTTCGTAAATCTGCTACATCAATTCTGTTTGATAATATTATGCAAAATATTCCATTTCGAATTGATGGAATTCAGCTCCAAAAGCTGATTGCTTGAATCTCTTCACTCTTGCTTATTCCAGCTGACCTATACCCCCTCGAATTATGCAATTTTAAGCAATTGTATAACTGTGACAAAACAAGTAGCGGAAATTCTGTGCCATGTTTTTTATGTAGTCAAAATGATATTTGATTGGCTTGATTGGCTTTCATCGTGATGCTAAAACACTCATTGCTGGATGATGATCATATTTATGTGATCACTACACACGTTATTAGTTTCAATCGAACGCTGACCATGAAATATACGCTGACAACGCTCAAAGCATACCGAATAAATAAATGTCATAAGTTACATTATATTCCCTACATCCATAATTCGTAATGTGTTATAGTGCTAAATGTAAATGGTTGCAGTGCTTACTGATAGTGAGCAAAAAACATTTCAGCTTGAATGGATCAAAAAAAAAACCCGAGACAACAAACAATAGAGTGCAGAAGAGTGCATAAACGAATGAATGCATTCCCAGAGGAAGACGAAAATTGTTAGCAAATTTGCTAGCTGATTAACCTCTCAATAAAACACCACGATGATGAATGAATATTTGCGTATTTATGGACAAGCAATTCAGTGAAGCGAACTCTTCGACGAACCATTCACTTAGAATGAAAATCACTGAGGCATGCTGCCTTCTGCTAATTGCAGTTTTTTTCCGGTGAAATAAAGCGAACAACGATTCGACAGCTACGTTTTTAATCGTATAAATGATCATAGTTGTAAGTTAATTTTCGAGTCAGCAACTTGAAACATCATTAGTGTGCGATTGTAGTATTTCAGTATGATATTTTTGTGGAAGCATCGATAATTGCCGATGAAGATGAGTTGGTCGGAAGATGGCACGAATTTTTTTGAGAAAAAAATTAAAAAGGTGACATTGAGGACACGGTGATTAAGATGTTGCACTATGCACACAAAAAACAGTGACTGAACGTTCCACTTTCACGTATCTTACACTAAACAGAATAAATCAAATCGTACCGAGCTCAGTGATATTGTATGCATATCTTGATGGTACGTCGCCATGAACTTTCAAACGAATCGTTCGGAATTGAGCATCTTCTTTCCTCCTCATGTAAATTTGATAAGCAATTATGACACCATTCGGTTTACGTGGAATGCTCCAGGTCAACGTCACGATTGATGAAGAAATTGTATGTGCTTCAACATCTTCGGGTGGACCATCAGGAACTTAAACAAATATTGTCAGTTAATCTTCTACACATTCAACTTTCTTTTCAAAGTCGTGGATAATTTTTGATAATTGCTCAAACCCTTTTGAAAGACACAGTCAGCATATTCATAGCCAATCGTCATCAATTGTTGCTATGAAAATGTTTGAAATAGATTTTAGGTTTTTGAGGAAAGGAGCTCTATGAAAATAGTCTTGGCTGAGTGCTAATCGTAAAGCAGTAATCGTAAATCCCCAGGAATATCGATTTGATGTGAATATGATCAGATCATCAATTCATTTACAGTGCTTGACATCTCAAACGATTTTATATGCAACATATTGTATCACTACAGATCATTATTTCTATAACATTATTCTTGCGACTGTAAACTTCTCAAACCCTGCTATAATCTTCACTTGCTTATACGCTTGGATTGTTTGTAAAATTGAAAGTTATTTGAGTGACGAAGAATTGACGGAAGGTAAGTAAGTGAGTGAATGAAATGGTTGAGAGGTTTTGAAAAGATGGTGAGTGCTTTTACCTGATTGATCAGTGTAGAAGATACTTGTTGCACTTGGCGAATATCCGTATCCATTATCTGCTTCTATGCTCAGCATAAATGCTGTATTAAACGACAATCCACATAACATGTACTCGTTAGACTGAAATGAAAATTCACAAATTGCAGTGAAACATGCAGTCGTTTCAAAACTCTCATCTAACGAACGCGAATGCTCTGACTATACTGCGTATCTTACAAACTTACCTCCGAACATAATATTGAGGAATTGAACAATCATAATTGTTGCTTAGTAGCAACGTGCCATCTGATGGCAGTGAAAAATAGCGGAGAATCATCATAATGAGCTGTTGAAATAAACGATTTGCAAACTCAACGCAGTTTTTCGCGGATTTCAGAGATGTAATCCAGCCAATTGATAGAGGCGAAAGTTTTACGATGTGAAATGCATTCAATTCAGTGATCATATAAGGAATTTGATATTATAATCAGGAACGAACCTTAACGTGCCATTCATTCATCGTACCCGTGCCTACACGATGCGCCATTAATCGATATCCGGTCACGGAATCACCTGCATTCAACGGTCCTTTCCATGTTACGTTTATGCAACCCTCACTCGTGTTACGGATACTTTCGATGATTGGAGCACTCCTCAAAGCTGAAATTAAAAGATGCACACTTTTCGATTGTTTTCTCAACGCCTCTCAGCGCTACTCTTTCGCAAATCGCATGCATTTTGTTGAAAGTAACACAGGTGCATTGTCAACACAGGTGCAAATCGCATTCTCTCATGTTCAACAGTTTCTAACAAACTGATCATTTGAACGATAGTTTTTTGAGAATCATCATAAAATGTACTCTTTTTGACTGTCCGATGTCGACATATATTTCATTCTATAATGCTACATTGGCTGCACTGACCGGAAGCTTCGGAGAAACTCACGCTCATCGTGATAAGAATGGAACGGATCACATTCACATACGGATAACATGAATTTTATCACAAAAAAACGCAACAAAAACACGCAAATTGACTACAGTGCACTGGAAAAGGATATTGCTGACTGGATTTTGCAAGGAAAAAACAGCGTTGGAATGAAATTTTACGCGAACATCGTAGAAGTCAGATTGTACTCACCCTCACCGAGTGTACGATAGATTATCGCCGGGCTGAATTCACTCATTCCGGCTGCATTTTCCGCCGATACACTAAATGAATACTGAGTGAGTGGAAGTAATCCAGAAACAATTGCTGACGTACTGTTACCATATAGCGTTACGGTACGTTCTTCACCAGTCCGTGTTGCTCTGAAAAAAGAAATGCATTCAGCTCCGAGCAGACACAATGCTCGTTTGAAAATTCCAATGTGAAAAGGATCTGTCGATTTGATCAGCTCAAATTTAAATCTTTTCCTTATAATCAAATTCCTTCGGTATTCTGCTGACTGATACGCAAACTACTATTTGGGACCTCGTCATTTTTTTTTCATTACTTGATCAACTTTACGCTAGTATGGTTATTGAAGGAACCGGTAAACTCATTCAGAAACTGCAAATTTTCACGATATAGTGACCATTCGTAATGAATGCTTCTCAATGAATATTCCCAGATTTGCGTCCCCTAGGATTCAAATACTGTTGCAGAGGGAAGTCGGAAACAACGAGGAATTCGTTGATTGTATTGTGTCGTAATTTCATTTACGATCAGCAAGTTGCTTTCATCTGCAAATTCGAAGACAAGTGTGCGAGAATGGAGAAGACACATACAAATATAGTTCGTTAGCGGACGCTGCACTAGGCCAACAGCTCAAGAGGCAGTCATCATTTAGTGCATTTCCTGTTTGCCGCAAATTTTATCGTTTATCTTCGACTCGCATTGCTTGCCCCATAGTTTAAGTCTACTAATCATCTTCCATCAACTCCCCATATAGACTAACATCCTGCACATCGATGCAACCTATGATTCAGCCTCTTCAACTGTGCGGATGGCAACAGTCATTTCGATCATCACTTCTGGCAATTGCAAAACAATAGCTCTCTGCTTGTAGCTCTCAAAAGTTGACTGGTAAAATGATCAACCATCGTGAGCAATTCGCTAGAATCAAGCAATTGTCATAGTATTTTTGGTGCTGCTTGCTGCGATAATTCTTGCTGCTCCTTGACTTGAAAGCATCAGAAGATATCACATTCAAAGTGTGTTTTATCGCTAAGCAATTCTATGTTATTCATAACATTTCGCTCTATGCAAGACGACAAATTCAGATATCGCTGCATTCATAGGAGTGTTCTCAAGCTGAAGACATGCACATTCATTCAAATACATACCGAACCAAGACAGAATATTGCAGAATTGGTTTGTGCGCCCTTGATGCGGATTGCTTCCAAGATAATGTAATCGAACGTTCCGTATAAGCGGTTACGTCGGGTTTAGAGGGAGACGGCGGTCGAACTGAAAAAGTTTTTAGTCAAAAATTGTCATGCGTTGATAATCATACAATTTTTCATATCATATTTGAAAGTGACTCATTCAATTTTCCTGACAGAACTTACGCGTGAAATCTTCGGAATCTTGAAACGTCATATGCTGATTAGGATACAGATGACGAAAAGGCTGGCTTTTTTATTGGAAACTGACTCATAAATTGAAATATGAACCCTTAACTATCAACACTAGACCCGGTAATTGATTACATTACCTTTGTGAAAAAATATACATCTACTCGAGGTTTCAGTTAATATTGACTTCGACTGTATTCAACATATCTCCGAACCGGTAATTGGCCCTCTTGAAAGCCCATCTCTTATTGTGAACTGTGATGTCTGGATAATGAATACTTTCTTCTCAACATGTTTACATTTCAATCAGTTAGCAAGAACCACTGTGCTAATCAGTTTTTGATCAATATGATGATACTGTAGGATTTGTATGTGGTGACAGATGAATGAATCCGTGAATATTTTCAAACGTATGCTGTTTTTCTGATTTAACAACAATTGCGAATATCCAGCATATTTTTAAAGGAAATATCACCGATCTTACGGGAGTGCACGAAGAGAACTGAGGCTATTTTCGAACGCAGAGTTCATTATGATTACTAACTTTTGCGCTCTTTGTAATATATTATGCTCTTTTTTTCGACTATCAGTGAACTCTTTCAATTCATTGGGCTCCTACCCAGCAGGAAAAATTTTCAGATCCCTGAGGAGTGAAAAAAGGAAAAATGACAGTCCATCGCAAATGTACTAAAATGAATCCTGTATGTAAACATATCTCTAAAATTGTATTATATTAATATCGGCCTTATGATTCCACTTCATTACGATTCATTGCTGCTAATGAACATGAAATGGCACTCGAATCATGAGTGAGGACTGCATAATGATGAGTAATGTGTATTGTTCATATAATTATGGCATATGGCTATTTAATGATGATCATCATGCAAAGCAATCAAATACTCGCATTATCATTACTAATATTCCATGCTGAAATTGTTGCGCGCAGATTTCAACAATTACTCAGCAGCATCATTTATCTCTATTAAAGTCATTATAAAATGCCTATCAGGAACTAGCGCATATTCTATTTCGAAAACATCTCCGACTTGTGTTTTTCAAATCTGTTGCTCTTTAGCACACACCGAAAATGACCGACGATTGCAATTCTGATCAAAACAACAAAATCAACTGCGCCAAATGCGGAAGAAACATAGTTTGAATCTGATTGTGAGTGAAAATTTCTATGCTATACATGTTTGGATATGAAATGTTCGAGTAACGTCTAATCAGGATGTAGTTTTCTTATGCAATGAATTTCACTAGAATGAGCAATTATCTGATGCTTTTACTCGTTTATCTAGCGAATAGTTAGTTATTCAAGTAGTGTGCACATAGTGCATGGAATGGACGAATGATGCCTTATAATAGAACGATGAATTGACGACGTGAGGTATGCACAATTGAGCACATCATTATCTTTACTCTTCGATATGAGCACGCATTGTTTGTAATTTCTCATACACAACACCCCAACGAGCAATTTCATTCGTTCACTTATAACATCCATTCATCATTTATTGCTGTAGACAGCATTTGAATATTACTTATGCTATCAATATTTGATGACTGCTTCAATTGATTCTATGCTCGGAACACTGAACTAATTATTCTTAATCTTTGAGTACGTTCCTTCTTAGGTGACCTCGTAAAACACTGAATCAAATCACTGAAACCATATAACAGCAACTATATTGCTATATTGCAAAATAATGACACTAGATTAATCATCCAAAAAAATTCTCACTCTCTCATAAGATAGCATCGTCATGTGCCAACTAGCTGAAAGGCGATGAATCATTCGGTCAACGTTTTCCAGCAATAAACCCAAATTAATGCAATGCAAGCTTCAGATTTTAAATGGGAAACAGAAAATTCGCTAATTTTCCACTGTTTTCATTTTTCAATTCTGATTTCTGTACTGCAACTTCTCAGTTATTCCGTTGAAAAAGTTTGAATTCGAAAAAGTCACATAAAATCTACGAGTATGAAAATGAAAGAATGTTTTTTTTCGGTTATTTTCTGGTCATTAGAATTTCCTTCACTTACAGCCGTGTTTTGCCACACAGCTGCCTGCGCGCAACTTGGAATGTTTGATCAGTACTGAGAAATACAAAACATAAGGTGATGATAAGTTCTTATTGGTCATGCGGAATAATTACTCCGAAATGCCTTATTGTCATCGACACGATAAGAGTTTCAACTCGATACCTTCTATTAAAAAGATGCATAGAATTCGTCTCGTTTTGTTGCTGCCAATCGAACATTTCGCAATCTATGAGTGAAATTAAAATGTTTCGCGCAAAACATGTCAGAATCACTTCAATCAGTTTTCATCAGCAGACAATTTGTTCGTCATTTCTTTTATGTGTGAAACAAATTGGAGTCTAATAGTAGAAGAATCCTAAAAATGGTTAACAGATTCTATTTGATTGGATGCTTATTACAAGTTCGGAGATTGACTTACAGAGTCATTCAGACGAGTCGATTATTAATTATTTCATTCGGATTATTAATTGCGCTGTCAGAAAGGCAAGAACACAACATACTGTCTCAAACAGCCAAGACGGAATGGATGGAACAACTGAATCATGGATCAATTTCCAACGCAGTATGTTTCTAGCCTCTGCGGAAAAAAATTGTTCGATTATCTAAAAACTCAACGAACTTCGGACAAACTAATGATTATTTACGCAATTTATCAATGATTTTATCGCAAGTGTTGATCACCAATTCCCATGCACAAAACAAGAACTCTACTTTTATTAATCAAATGTCAGACTGTCTAAGAGCAACACCGAACTTTTCATCTGTAATCACAAAACGACTGTGGTTCGGTAGAGGCGATGTAAACACTTTCATGGAACAGTTTGTTAAGACAGCGCACCTCAAAACATCGATATTCTCCTCAATCGCACTCCGTAAATCAGCCCAAGTCAGCACCCTATCTCCTCAAGGACCACCATGATTTTGTAGAAATGATGCAATAAGCAACTTTCAGTGAATGATCCTCGGAAATGCTCCCTCAAAGACCATTAAATTGGCATATTTCGGCGATTCTCTTTGAGAGCGCAATTCTCAGTGCGCTTATAAAATTCCATGTTAGGTTGCTCATAAAAACCATTATCTGGATCAATGGAACGTATCTCAAGTGTTGTTTATGCGAAGAATAATGATGCAGTTGGTTGGGATGAACTTAACCGAAACTGTTTTGATTTATTATTGTCAGTTGCATCTAGCAGCTACGAAGCACTCAATTTCATCTTTTCAATCTCTTTATAACGAACAAATGCTGCATTTATTGGCATTCGATCCATTCTGGAATGCAATATACGTTTGGGAAATTAGTTCAAATCCAATTTACTTCGTAAAATTATTTCAAATAACGGAAATCCGCAATATCATTCCAAACGACTTTTAAAATGCCTTTATTGTGTTGCACAACTCACTTATTAGTGATCCATTAGCACTTATTCATTCACATTTTAATTTTAATAACATAAGTTTTATTGGCCGAATTATGTAGCGATTATCTGCAACTAAAACGAGCAATGCACTGTGCGACTGCGATGATATCAACAATAGATCTGATCATGAGGAACTAGTCGAAATGATCTCATTATCAAACTTGAGCAAGAATATTTTACTTTAACCAGCGCAAATTCTCAATGTCAACGGAGAATTTAGACCCCTTAGAATCGGATTGGTTTCTTTGACTTTCTGAAAATGCTGCTAGCAATTCAACTAATATGTGAGTGCGAAAATTCATCGCATTTATGGAACCGACCATGGGAAATATTTCCAATGAGTATCTCTCCTTGACACGGAGGAGTACGGGCTTTACGAGTAAAAATTCTAGGGACGCCTAAATCAGAATGGTGGCTTGCATCCAGCTGAGATGGCGTATTCATGAGTGTCCCCGTCATCCATCAAATAACAATGCACTCTCGAATTGATTATTGCTATACGGCGATGAGACGAGCAGATGGATATCGGTCATTCGAGTGCCATAATCAAGTGCGATTTATCATACTACTTATGCAATTATATGCTTCTTTTGATTAACACTAGCACATTTATCTCACATAAAAACGAATATATCTCCAAATCTATCACTTATCCAATAATACGTTCTCTTTGAGGTGAACGATTTTTATTGATATTCAGCGCGTATGATTGATGAATGATTTTTTTAGTGCCTCAATATTGCAGCTTAATAATTTGATGTCAGTCAGATGAATTTTTCATAGAGTGCAATGACGTAGAGTTGTACTCATAAATACCATAATTATTTATGGTTTTCGTGTCCCTCAGTTTCATATTCTACCAAAGAGAAGTGCAAAAACGGTGTGATGATCGGTTTCACAAAAAAAACAGGAACACCAGAAAAACAGTGGAATAGCTGCAAAAGAAGGCGAAAACAAACGAACCCATAACGATTAGAGTTAATGAGCCAGTTGAAAGTGCCAACGCGAATAATGGATCCGTCTCAAGGCGGCAGTAGTATGAACCTGAATCGTAGGCGAGGACAGATAAGAAATGTAGTGAATAGAATGGACGCAGCAACTGGATTCGACGATTCGACACCCACCATTGTCGTGATGAATCTCGTAAAACATCCTATAAATTATTTTTGCATAGTCATATTTATTTTGCTAGTTTCGATAGCAATTTTCCAAAATTGTATTCAATTTTTTGCTTTCCACAAAACCTTTCTTCATTCCTTTCTTCACAAAACCTTTCATTGAAAACGTTTTGACGGAGCAAATGACGTTCTGTTCAACTTATAAATTTTAAATTCATCATTTGCTCTGATGGTCAATATTCGGAGGAATGTTCATTAAAACAAAACTTCCAGCAATCAATGCTAAATGCGATGATTTCGAAAACATTTAGTCTGCAACTGAGTTTTTTTTTCCTGTTTCGACGCTGTTTTGTGCAAGCTTCTTCTCATCGCTGTTTTCAAGTTGCTCATTTCACACGCCAAGACCAAACACGTGATAGTAGATTTAGCAGAAGGAGACGCAAAATGTGGTGCATATGAATTGAAAACGTTCAATAGAAGCGTATGATTGTGAAGTGCTGAATTAATCTTTTGCGAATTTATGCACTTCACGAAAACAATTTATGCGCATCAATTATGTCCATAAACAATTTGAGTCGTGCCTCAGCAATCTGCAATTTATTTTCTTCGCCATTGATTGGATGCCGGAAAATAATAAGGCAGTTTCTAGTTCACTTGTTTCCAAGCAAAAAAAGCAGTTGAAATTAACTGATTTTATGCACACTCAAAATCATCCAAACTTTTGTGTTTCTCATTAAAAATCGTCCACAGCGCTGTTTCGTTGAATCACGGAAATTCGTAGCCAAACTTCTAGACCATCGAATTATTTTTAGTAACCAAAAACAATTGCATTCAAGCGACACTATGTACACGAATACAATTAATTCGCATCTATGGCTTCGTAACTAAATACTATATCAATATTGAGCCGGCAGTCTAGACTCAATCTGGCAACAGTGCAAACAAGCAGTGAACAAGATTATTGCCGGTATAAGATTGAATGCAATACCTTATTTTTTTGCGTTTTCTGATTAGTCATGAAGCATTCAAAGATGACAGTATCAAATGAAGCACTTCCTAGGATTGCAATCAGTATCACTCCTCAATGGAAATGAATTTTTTCGTATTGTTCTCCTAAAGATCCCACTGAACAATTGTCTTTAAACCCTCAGCTTCTTTTCAATGGTTGCTATAAGCCCAGAATTGACATTTCAGTTCATGTAATTTGCCACAAGTGGTTTAAATCACGAACTCCTAATTGTTTATGCGAAATTTATTGAGTCATCTTTTAGCAACTCATTCAAGAAACATTGAAATGCGGAACAGAACAGTCCCTATGTTTCTGCTCGATTTTTCAAGTGGCGAAATTGATTCTGAATTCATTCTGAAGGAACGAAGTGTTGCCAACAGTTGGATTCCTCACGTTTGTGACGAGTAATTGCAAATGGATCAAAGAAGATCTGAAATGATCAAAGAAGACAAATGCGATCACCACACTGTGAACCAATGCTCCAGTATAAATCCCCTTATAAAAAAATCTGATTGACTGCTTCTGATGGTGTTTCTTTTGATCACTTAACGGTAACATATTTGCACTTTTCTGAGATGACACCGTCCACAATAAATCTCAGAAACCCTAATAATGATTTCTGACAGTGAAGCTTTTTTTCAACTTTTCTGATCTCAGTCTCTCGGGAATATTTTATTGCTTTGTTCAAATTTAAGCAGACATTAAGCAAACATAAATGCTTCAAGTGTGATTAGATGAATTGTTTTCAGTTGGTCATTTTGATTTCTGAATGTGACGGTTATCGATGTTCATGCAAACTAAATGAGTGAATGGAAGTAACGAGCACACAACAAGTAAATAATGAGTGTGCATGTGTACGTATAAACACATCGTATTGCAACTGTGGCGTGCACATCCGCAATTAGTTGTGATTATTTAGAACTGATACTGGATTGGATTAAAACTGATCACATATTTCATTTAATATTAACTACAATCCCTTCTCATTTCGTTTTACTAGTGTACAAATAAGTACGACGCATTTGTTGTTCAAAAGAAGGAAGGGAAGACCTTATGAAGAAATTTCTGATGAATTGAATTACAGTACGATTGCAGCTTTAGCCAAACACTGCATAAACTTCCGCTTGGACAGCAGCACCACCATAAAATGTAATCTCATCGAAGAGGCACGAACAGTACGGCGCAACATGCTGTACAAATAAATTCTTTCGGTCGTTTTTCTCGTTTCGACCATCCTTGAACTTTGTTGAGCTGTTTGATCAGCATTACGTTACGCACCGACATAGAATGTGCATGCGATTGTCAGTGGTTTTTGATGACAAATACGTATGCATTCACAGTTTCATTTGAATTTGAATGGTGCAGAGAATAGAAGAACTCTTGGAATTCACTGATTTTTGTTTGTGTTAATTGTATACTTATTGGCGTTGAAAGCAAAAATGCTGTGTGTGAGCTGGAATAGAGATTTTGACACTTATGAAGATATGAAAAAGAACTCTGCGATTCGATGCTTAGTCGTTTTGTTCTCAAACGACCTTTCTGGAACAATGCGCTGAACAAAAGCGCTTTTGATGAAATTGAAGCATCAATTGGCTTGTTTTTTTTTGTCAGAGAAATGCTTCGAAAAGGTACACCCGATGAATGATGTACGAATTGGGTAATATGCATGTGAGATTTGGAATGAAGACAATAAAAAATTCCATAAGAAAGCAGCGGAACTGATGGATGTCGACTGATGTGACTGATTCACTTGATTAGTTAATGAAATTTACGCTTCATGTAATGAGTTTCGGTGCTTAATCGCACGACTAATTGCGCATACGATTGCTATCCCTCTATTACGGATATATTGAGCAAATTTGATGTGACTTTATCAACGGACTTGACAATTTCATAGAAGAAGACTGGTTGAGTCATCAAAATGTCACATTTGAATTAGTGCCAATCACAAGGCATTTTATTGTATTCTAGCAACGCCATTTACGTAATCTAGCTTATTTGTTCTGAGCGCCGATTAATTAATCACCTCAGTGGTTTTCTTTTTGAATCACCGCACCGCAACGCATTAATCAATGCACTCAACAAAACTGAAGTGAATACAATCATTGAAATGTTATCAGAAATGGATACAAATGGTGCAATTATTTCGAGGAAACCTCTCATATCATCGTTCTGATCGATGACTATCGATAGACTATTAAATTTGCCATCTAAATTGTTGATATAATGTTGGAATTGGATTATTTCGAGGGATGATTCCGAACTTGTTTTTCAGTACACTCGTTAGATCAATTTCAAAGGCGCAGTCAATAAGAGCGCAATCTCTGCGAGTTTGTTGAGATAAAATTCTGACAAAGCAGTCAGCTTTCAAACTCGATTGTCTTCTTCAGTAAGAGAAACATTAATCAATCAAAATGTGAGCACGTAATTTAGCAATCATACTCCCAATACCATTGTAATCTTTCTTTTTTTCAACCTTTGCGAAGCATTCACTTCGATAAGGTTGAAAAAAAAAAGAGTCGCCGGCTCTCCCCTGATGAGCGTTCGGCACTCTGATTTGTTGAGAAACAATTGTTGCCTCACTTGGAGTTCTTTTTCGATGAGTACCTCTCGGAAAGTATCGGCAATTTAGAAAATGTGTTTGTTCTTCTTAAAAGATTGGATGAATTCATAGCGACTTAATTAGAAACAAACGAATTGTGTGCATTGTGAAGAGAACACACAACAACCAAAATAAACAAGTGAATGTTGCTTACATGTTGTAAACATCAAACTCATATACTCTCCTAATTGTGGTTGCTAATTCAATTTTGTCCACTAAATTTTAGCTTCCTCTCATTGTGATGTTTGCGATCGAACCAATTATGAGCGCATTTCAACGAAGCCAAAGTAACAAGTGCGAGCGATATTCTGGAAGCCTTTTCCGGTCTAGAAGCCAATTGCCCAGAGAGAGTTTGTGATATTTGACAGAAAGTATTTCAAAAGTCAAACATCAAAGAAAAAGACCGTTCAAGACCGAATAATTATTGTTTGAAGTCAGTCAGACTATAAACATAGAAAGAGAAATGAGCGCTCATTTGATATGTTATTTTGGAGTCGTCGGCTCTCCCCTATAAGCATCCAACTTTACGGTTTCTTGTGAAGAAAATTCCATTTAGGAATTGTTCTCTTGCTCACGTGAATCACCAATTGAGGACAATGGATTCCTCAGTTAATCAGAAAGATGTTCGAGAGGGTGATGTTGTAGGAAAATGTTCCGAATGAGATGAAATCCTGCGAACTGCAGATTATCACATACACTATGCGAGTTAATTAGTTTATGACGACATACCTATCATTTGATATCCTTCAACACAACAATGATCAAATTGAAGAAGTTTCTATGAATCGTTCCTAAACCGATCATCGCGGTGTGCTCATATCGAGAGATCATGATTAAAGACATATAAAATCATTCCATCAATGAATAATTTCACAATGCGTTAAAGTCTTTGAGAGTAGAAGTTGTCGGAATTGCTTGTTGAGCGTTGTTGAGTATGCTGATGAATTATTCAAGCTGCGATAAACTCTGCGAGTATTTGTAACAATTTCACTCGCTTAATGTGTTCCCCATTTGCTCACGTAACGATTGAAATGCTCTCTTAATCTATTCAGTTCCGTCGTATCATTTGTACAGCTTTTTAATTATATCGCAGGTGGTATTTGGCTTTAATTGGACAATTCAATGAATGCTTAACATTTGACATTCAGATGGAGTTCCGCACAAACAAACGAAACACAATCGGATATCGAACAATTCCATCACTCGATTAATTATTGTTGATTGCGAGAACATTCACAAATTCATGTTTTCAGTCTTTCCACATGCATCTTACAGAAAGTTTTTTTGAGGAAACCGTAATATCGCCCAAAAAGAGGCGTCACACATCGGTATGGTCCATATTGTCGATAGATTCGCGGAAAAAGACTACAGCTGTGGCGGTCAGCAAAATTATGCATTCATTCCGCTCAGTTGGATTCATCTAAATTGTCATGTGCAATGAAGTTGGAATGCTTCAAAATTCCATAATCAGAGATCCCATGAGTACATACAAATGAATTCGGCATCGTAACGGATCTACTGCAAAAGATTGTTGAATAAAATCGACCAATTCATTGCCAACTGAATTTCACTATGAGCTCCACTTTCGACAAGTAACGGAAGATGTCAATGGGTCAAAGACAGAAATCAAGAAGAGCATCAAAAATTCGCTCAGTTTTAAGTTTCAAACCAAAAACGGCTCACACAACCAGGTCAATGGTGAACATATGATCAGTGCAGCTAAAAAATTTCCACTCAAAGATGTGAATCGAATTGGCAATAAAATTTCATGAAACACATCAATCAAATTTTATCGTGACACAACGTTCATTCGTTACACCTATCACACATCCGAATACCATTAATACTGATCGTCAAAAAAGACGAACAATCAACATGCAAATCCCATTCGATTGGTCATTTGCTTGCCATTCCAACATCTTGAAAACGTCACTTTTGAATTCTCAGTTTGATGAATGCTAATTGCCGAGGGCAGAGCGAGCAAAGATGTTTCTCCCATTGTTCTGTCACTTTATTTCACTCCTGTGATTTTGGACGAAACAAATGTCTTGCAATGAAATTGCAAACGCTCCTTCAATCGAAGCTCGATCAATCAAATAAATTGATGACATTTATTTCAACAAGATGAACATTTGACATTTCGTAAGTCAAATCCAATTCGTCGTTTGAAAAAAAGGATTCCACTGAACAGATTATCTCATTTAAAGGATAAAAGAATGAAAATTTGAAAATATCTATTGTTGTGAAACAAATCCCAGTGAAATTGATATCATTGGTGCTCAGGCTAGTGAAAATTTTCCGTTGAAACCAGCAATACGGAATTGTTCACCATTTGAATGGGCACCAAAAGAAACAATAAATGAATCGCTAATAAAAATGACGATATCTTTTTGCAGTGCTCAATCTCCTCAGAAATTTCGTTCATAAACTCTAGTCGCACGTCGCTCTCGGATCAATCTGCACACAAATAAGCTGATTAAACATTCGACTCCATAGAAGTGGAAAAGTTTCGAGATGTGTGCGTATGTACTTGCTGCTAATTTGCTAATCAGCTTCAACGCATTCCAAATACAATGACATTACTGATGCACTAAACGAAGAGTTTGTTCCGATGATCATACAACAACCATCGTATTACTACAAAAATCGATTGCACACAAGCAAGTGCATGCCTAACTACATCGATAGTCCTCGCCTGTCTATGAATGATGATTAATATGACGTTATATTAAGCGATTTCATGCAATCAAGCTTGCATAATCGTCGTATATGAAATGTCGTTCGATCGAAGCGTACAATTCACTCACATGCATACAAATTACCCTTGCCCCATATCGCTTTTTGCCTCCTTCAATACAGACTGTCATTTCATAAATTAATGCTGATTGTGAGAGTTCTGAATGGGTCTGATCAAATCCGAACAACTGCACTCACTGACTCACTCACACGTCCACCAGCAAACGATTTTCAAATTGCATGATAATTTTGTACGCATTATGTTAGCCACAAAAAATAGCACTGAAATAAGTTCGGAGTTCTGCAATGAAACTATTTTGATGGCCTTTTACAACATACTGATTCTGCAGCAAATTCATTGGAATGGTTTGCATTTCGAATTGGGATGAACGCAAGATTTTGTCAAGTCGATGAACTCAACTGCGATGATTGGATTTCGTGTGAGAATTTTTTTTCCACATGAATGACGCTTGTTAGAAGTTCATTGATAGATTTTGTGCTGAATGAAGAGTATCAGCGAAAAAAATAAAACATGATATACGACTCAGAAAATATCAAAGATGTGTTTTCGAAGGAATTTTCGGACCAATTTTATCGGCACTTTCTATTCATTCCACTTTCTTCATCTTACTGCAATTAGTTTCGTTATGGAAACAATATTGTGATTTTGTGACTTCGGAGGGGATGTTTTTTTAAGGGCTAACAACTGCACATATGCGAATATGTATGATTTACATGCTTGATTGCTTCACAGAGAAGAGGATTTTTGCATTAATGGCGCATGCGTGCACAGAGGCTAACGAACGGAAGGAACTTCAACGAATTGATGTGTCGTTGGTTTGAATAAGCAGGGATTAAGGATGCGTTAAACGAGACCACTTCGAATATTGTTTTTGATCAAAAAGTTACTTTTCACTGCCTTCGAACGCATGGAAAAGTTTGTTTGCTTCTTTGACAATCTATGCTACTGTGCCAAACAAAAGCACTAGATTTTGAGGGTTTGATTCGACGTCGCGAACAAATTGATTCGTAAATCATCGAATAGAAACACGATCAAAGTTCGTCGTGAATGAACCATCCGAAATGGTCCATTATTGATCTGAAGCAATAACAAGGACTCATCTCCAATGTGTTCTCTTCATTTGTTTCATTGCTGAAGATGACTTGTCGTTAACAGCAACGACCCAAAAACATCTTGTGATGTACAATGGGAAATGTGAAATCACAAAAATGTACTGCAAAATGATTGATGAACAGTTGGATGTGCAATTATTTCATATAAGCGCTCACTTTTGGACAGTATCCGTCCGAAAAGGATTTTTGAGGGCCATAATTTTTGACGTTTATTGGACAACCCTTTATAATGGTCTAATGACTGCACTTGAGTAGCAAAAAGCGATTTATTTTGCAAGCCGAGAGCATGGAAATGCTCGTCTCAGTGAGATTTAATGTATCGCCATTTCAAACAGAATGCTGACTTACAATTTAATCACCGTAAACACGAGAGTAACGGGGGAAATGTTTGTAAATAATAGCCGTTGAAGGAAGTGTTTTAAGCCCACGTTATGGGCATTTATTGATTGGCAATTATCGACAGAAAAAGTTCGATTGCCGAATTTTCAAGAACAACGTCATCGTTTCGATGGGCAAGAAATGTCCTTTCACGAAAAATGAATCAGCAGAATATTCTTTTCATTTCTTTTCAGAATATAAAGCAAAATGAATAACATTGACGATTAGTAAAATGGCAAAAATGTTAGCATCTTTTCAGATTACATCTCTGAAAAACAACTCCTCAAAAAAAACTTCAACAAAAAATACAGATTTGTTGAAAGAGAGGGAGTTAGCATATTCCGACGAGTAGCCATTAGTGTACTTAACATTAGACAAACAATCGTTGCTCAACATCATGTTTATTGCAATTCTCTGACACAGTCACAACGATTTGTGAACTCGAGTTGTTTTTCGTCGCTCATTAATGAGTAATGATTTTCTTTTAGCACAGGTAATCGGGCTAAACGGATGATGAGAAGATGATACGTGTAAAAGTAGTGCTCAACGAAACCTATGTTCGGAACATCTTACAGAACCAAAACGATTAGTTGTTACCGTTTATGTTTACCTTGTGTTATGCGATACCACATTCATCATGAGAGAGCGCGTATTTTCCAGAAAAAATCTGTCTACGCTCAATGGTGAGGAAACTAAGAAGTGATAGAACTTAACGCTGAGTTTATCAATTTGCAATCGACAACAAAATATCACTTTTGCTGTGTAGTAAAAGCGTTTTTTGTTTGTTTGTTTTTCTGTTCACCTAAAGCTGTTGCAATTAGTCAAATCGAACGCATCCACAATTATCAAAGGTACTGTTTGTTTTGAGTGGCAATTTTTTTCCATTCGAACATCGTAAATCGCCTGGAATATTGCGAATGATTTATTGCTGTTGGACAGATGAAAAATCACATTTGAATTCATGGAGAATTAATTTTGAACATCAACGCAAATTTATGGTTTATGTTCCACTTACGAAAATGACGTTATGTAAATGTGCCCAAAACTGTGCTATAAGTTTTTTGAGAGGCTTTCTGAATTGTCGATGGATGGGCGTTCTATTGATTGCCATAAAAAACCACGCAATTATGCCGAGTGATTCCACTTGAATTTTGATCTTACAGTCAAATGTTTTGATTTCATCGAGAAACACTAATAATCGTTATCATCGATACGCTTTTTCCACTCAACAAAAATAAACTTCAACTAAAACTACGCTTTTTTCATTTTGAATTGCTCGTAACTGAACGTGCATTAGTCTGTTCACGGCCAACGTATGGATTGAGATTGGTTTTGAGATACTCTAAAAAAGTTATTGCATTTGTTGAAGGAATACAATCCATTGGCTAGGCAGAAGAAATGTATGATATTGGTGGTGAAAGCGGGAGATTGAACAGCGCGAGGAACTGAGTTAAAACATATTTTTTGGTGAGCAGTACTTCTACTTGATATCATACGAAGAGAATGTGAAGTGCGATGAACTTCGAAGATAGTCAAACTTCTTTCATTCAAGTATGAAATTTTTCTTCTTATATTGAATGTTGACGATCCCCATACTCACACTCGAGAAAACGAATTATTTCGCTAACTACAAGATTGTTTGAGGATGTATGACAAGTCCAACGACGGTGGTTTTCGATGCTCGATTCTTCGTTAATTCATTACATATTCAGCACACGTCACTGAGTAACTCATGAGAGCTTCACTGATGTGTGACCATAGACAAATCGGAATTAATTGTTATTCTAAGCATATCACCATCTAATTGTAAGAAATGTCTCTCTGAACTGGCAGATCATCAACTAAAAAACAAACCAAATCAATAGTGATAGCGGACGAAGAAATTACGGTCGTATACATACATTCATGGAAATGTGATCAGGTGTTATCAAATCTGATATTGTCGAATTATGAACATACTCGATGACGCATACGATGCCACACTTGTTTGTTTAGTTGAGCAACATGATACTGCACATTCTTCTTATTAGCAAAAGCTCAAGAAATCCATGGAAACAGCAATTTTCCATTGTATCAATTCATGAACAAATTCTAATAATATTGAATGATATGCATATCAAAGTAACCAATTATTTGAGATTATGATCCAATTTTCGTAGAAAAAATCTCATAATATTCATGGAGAATTTGTTTTTTCACTTCAAAGATCTGCGACCAACTGCACACTTTCACAATTTCGCCCTCCAATTTGTAGTGAAATTGAGAGATTTTGCTTGAGGAATTTTTTTTTCAATTTATTGCTCACAAATTTTTGATGAAAATTGCGTTTGATAGCATTAACCCACTTGCACCAAGGCCTTCATCAAATTGTTCATTTCACTCATTAGAAAACACCGAAAAATTTGTTAAGTGCCATAAAGTCAAAATTCCCTTGTTCTCTTCAGCGGAATGTAAGCATGGAATGCTACTGTTTCTTCAGGCATACGTTGTAATCGTTAGCTGAAGTACACCCGAATGGCATCACAGTCGAATAAAAACAACCAGAACAGTACACGACAGAAGAATGACGCGAAATCAGTGAAGAGTACAAACCTGCTGATAACTTGCAACAAGTGTATCCTCGTGAAACCAATCTAATTTACGAATCAACTGTGGACTCTCGAAATCGGGTGCCATATGTGTGCGTACAATATGCTCGGCAGGAGCACATTGAAGCGTTACGGTAGAACCGTTAATAACCGTGATTACGGTATTTTGCGACCGTGTAGCAACGCTGAGATGATTCGGTAGCGGGTAGATGAGAAAAATAATAGCGATTGATGTGAGTTGCAGAGAGTGTTTGCAAGTGGCCAGATGAAATATTGATGAGGTAAATTTGAAGGATGAACAACTCAGAAAAAATGAGTTGAATAATGAATGCAGAAACATCACACGAATAACACTAACTCTTGAAAGGCAAACGTCGATCATACATTCCATACAAATGAATGAATATATTTGTATCAAAGTGATGATAATGATGATCTCCTCATCGCGGATAACACCACTAACATCACCATCATCATATCAGTCAACATCAGAGCCAAAGCAATTCGGGAAAAAGCATCATTCAACTAACCCAAATAACGACTACCACCACTGCCTTTCAACCTCCTATAATCCTTTCCTCCGTATTATGGCGCTGATGCATCAGCGTTAGGGCGGAGCATTGAGAGAAAATCCTAAAACGAGATATGCGGATATGGATGAGATTATGTGAAATTAGAGATGACTGCTAGAGAGAGTATCGAATGAAAAAATGCGTCAAACTCAGTTGAAAGTGGCAGAGGAAGGAAGAAACTAGGAAAGAAAGAAAGAAACCATGCAAGAATGAAGGAAATTCCAGAAAGAGTCGCCGAATCTATCACTTTGAATAAATGCCGATAATAAAATTCGGAAATGAGCATATTCGACGCGAGGAAATATTCGAATGATACGTAATGAGAAGTGCCAAAAAATCATTTTCCAATTCAAGAAGGGAATTATCATTTCATATGAAGCAATATATCCATCTTTCGCTTACCTATCATCAAATTTTTTTTTCGTTCTGAGCCAATCAGTCATTTTAATGCGATGAAACGTAATAAAGACCTAAAATTGATTCATTTTTTCACGCAAACGATCTCAAATAGAATGACGGTGACACCATGATTCAACTGCATTAAGCGTTTCAAGTGCAAACTTGACACGTTTAACGGAATATACACGTTTTGCTCCGTATCCGTTCTAGACTCATTTCGAACAATCGTAAAAAATATATTCAGTCGTAAGTTCTTGATTGTTTATTCGAATTTTTTCCATGTGATATCGTGACTGTATCACTTCATGGAACGAAAATTCTAGATAATCTATAGAACAGTTCACGATACATTCCGTGTTCCCTTCGAGGTCAACAAGTCGTCGTCATCACTGATCGCTTCATCAGCGCGTAAGCAACCACAGAAGAATGGTATCACTACCAAAACGGTAATTACAGTAATAAAATGATGTTCGCAAAGAGAATCGAGATAAAGCTACGTTAATAGCAATAGCCGAGAGTTAACGAGAACAATCGCAGCAACAATGTTCAAAGCCAAGCGGCGATTAGGGTTTTGTGCATAAATGATTTTTTGCAGCAATTATTTTTCCGGTGAATTCACTAGAAAAGGACTTGTAAATTCTTGAGTGAGATTGAGACGACAAAAATTATGCCGACAAAAGTCAATTATGTTGGGAAAAGGTAACCAACTGTATACATAAGAAAAATTAGACAACCAAATAAACAGGATTAAAATCAATTTCATTAACATTATTCACACATCTGGACAGTCAGCAAAGAATGCGGCGATGAAAAAACTAATCAAAAATGCAACGGTAACAATTGCCTTATTGTTGTAATTATGAGAGATGTTTTAATCAAAAGTACGGCTACGAAAATGGACACACATCTTGATCGAGTGCTGCTTCAGCTGAATGGATCGAAAACGCAAAATTAGCCGCAAATTTTGTTCATAATTCAGAACCATTCACTCATTATCGCATAACTTCAGTTCATCAAATTCGATGGCAGTACTGACTCGTGCAGCCACGAGACCATCAGCGAGATCAACAGCGAGTGAAATTCGCACATATGCAAGGTGCCGCTGGAAAGATGCAGGATATTAATCTGTGACGAGGCGAACTTGGTTATTGAAGACGCCAATCAACAATAATGTGAAGGTAAATAAATGTTGATTGCGATAGATTAGGGAGAAATCAGCAAGACGACAAACAATGACAATAACGCTTTACCCACTTTAAATTGATTATCAAAACATCAACATCCGCATTTCAATTCTCTAACAACAAGGTATTTACTCAGTCTCAATTAGGGATCCCAGAAGATCTCTGAATGGGAAATCCTTGAAATGACCACATGATAGATTGGTTAAACTAACAGTCCAAAGATCTGAATTTGAACGATTGCTTGAACCGAAATAACTGAGGACCTAAATTTGTGACTACTTAACTCCGTCTGTTTGTTAAGCCATCAACAAAACATTTCAAGATTCGATGACGAATTTAACTGGGACTGAGGCTGCATTGGAGTGAAGACACTTTGTGGTCGATAAAGTCATAGCTCAACAAAACATTCTCATTTCTTCGCAGAGCTTAAGCCTAGGACATTCTGGTGGTTAAAATATTGGGAAAGTTAGTTAGTTTTACACGCGTAATCTACTGCGATCTGGCCTAACACTCAGACTCAATCACCAATGTAGAACAACATTCACGTAAGCATCCTCCTCAGATCTGCCTCCTAACCTGCACACATCTATGCATCATTAGTCAGATTATCCCTACATTCTAAAACTACGATTTGTTGCAACTGATCATGCTCCAGTTTTCAGTAACATGTGAATTTCTCAACAACATTCGATTGCTCAAAAGCTCTAGATTCAGAATATCATATATTTTGCTGAGCCATACTGCTTACATGAGGAGATACAGCAATTTTCTTAGATCTATTTCAATTAGCGCAGTCGCGCTCACCATTCATCTACATTGATCACTATAGAGCAATGAATGTGATAATATAGCAATATACCGGTTGCCATCTTCGAAGCAACCGTCTTTTCAGGTTTGGCAGGAAAACTATGAATATCTTTTCATCGCTCGATTCAACGGAATGTCTGTATTCAGAATATCATATATTTTGCTGTGAAAGTCGGTTTATTTGAGGAGATGTAGCAATTTTCTTTATACTACCTAATGGCTGTAGGGTTGCCATGTTCAAGCCTACCGTCTTCTCAAGTTTGCACAGTAACATATGAAATTTTTTGCATCATTCGATCCAGCTGGATCTCTACATTTATAAAAACTATATTTTGCCGAGCGATTCTGCTTAGCTGAGGAGATATAGCTAAAATCTCAAGGTTATCTCAACTAGCGCAGGGTCACTAGAGATCGGTCTTTGCTTCTCTATGGACACCAGTGGAAACGCTATTAAAATCACTTATTTACTCATTTAAGTTCAATGTCCTCACGTTTAAACTGTAACATAATTGTTTCTCTCAACCATCGGATGCTCCAGATTCTCTACTTTCAGAACGTTATGGATGTTGTTGGGCATTTTAGTCACTACAAGCAATAGCAACGAATTTCTGAATTCATATTAAGCAGCTCAGTGGTTCATTCCAGTACATTAAATGTGCGCTGATCAATACACACGAGGAGTTAGCAATTTGAGGATCACCATATTCAATCTAGCATTGCTCTTAATTTTGCACGGCAACGTGTCTTCTTTTCTTAATCATCCGACTCTCCAGATTTCCGGTTTCAGATGAGGATACATGTGGTGGGACGATTTCGCTTACTGTTCGGATATTGTCGATCATTTCGAAAAGATCTTGTATTACTATAGACAAATATCGTTCATTTAATTGTTTCCTTAAACTTGTCCTTAAGTACCTGATCGCTAGATTGCGATTTGCTCATCGGAGCTATTCGAATGCATAGAAATTAAATATGTTGAACGTCTTAACTGTATCAATCATCCTTTCACATGCGTCCCTTCCTGATCCATGCTGATGATGATGTCAATGAAGGGCATCTTACAGACACTATCAGATATCATTACTGAGAAATCTTGTCATATCCTCATGCTGTAGTCTCCAGCAATAGCAAAAGTTTCAAATACGGACAACCTTTTGATGACCCAATCCACTCCTCCCTTTTATGATACAATCTCAAATGGCTGATCAAAGATCAAAACGTTTTACACTGATGTGTTGGCAATACAATAGAATTTCGCAATAGACTTCTAAATGCAACACGTTAAAAAGCGTCAAGCGATGTTCTATGCTTACAATGCTTTAAACACGCACGTGCACACCTACGCACGCTCGCATCCGAGGCATGACACTCCAGATTCATGAACCCTCTGCATCTTTACTTTCTCCTATATTCCCGTTCTATTTTCTTTCTTACTGGTCATCGCAATGCTATCTCGACTGATAAGGTAATCAAGCACCCCACCCGTCCATCGATTTTTAGCTCACCTAACTCCACCATGATGGCTTAAATCACTTTCAATTCAGTTACAAACATCACGCGACTGCTTCAATCTGATACTCGTTAAATTTACGAATTTCATTTTCCATTTTCAGTGGATGATAACCTAAGGGTTTCGATCTATGCCCCGCACTATATTCGCTGATGAGGTCAGAACACCCGTTCTTTTTTCGGGAATTCCATGCAGTCATTCAAATTACCAGGTTTTGTGAATAACGATAGTTGATAACACTCTCGATTGATAAGCTCCTCACCGATCAGTATTGTGAGCGTTCTCCAGAATTTTATTCGCATTCTGGAATGAAAGAGTTTATGAGATCCTGGAGAATGATTTCGGTGCAATATCAGTTCTTTTTTCTATTGATATTGAAATTCACTCGCTAGTAGTATGGCGCAATAATATTCATATGTTTTGGTGACCACCTCGTTCGGATCATACAAATGCACTCTATGAAGTTATTCGATCTGTCACTAGTACCATAGCAATTGATCAACACAGATCGTGCAGTGTGACCGCTCTGTTCATAACATTCAATTTTCATTCACCATTCATTTACTTCTGTTGTGTTTTGCATGGTGGGTTGATGCTGCGTGAGTGTATGTTATTCGTGATTATAGTTGTTTCATGCATTTTCTGGCATAATTCAGAGTTGTACCACAGATATTCTTGAGTTCGAGTAATCTTCAACTTTTTCATGTTAATAAATATCGTACTGTTTGATAGCTTCATGATTACGTAGGTTAAGGAAAATATAATAAGGGGACAGTTATTGTTAAAGTGAGGAATTGGTAATGATTACCTTAACGCAAACTTTAATTCAGTTTAGTTGCTGAACTACGCTAATGCTTGGTGGTGTATTATCAATGATACTTTTTTAATACTTCGTCATCATTGTAATTCATCCGCTGTATTTGGCAAAAAATATTGGCAATCTGTGAGGCTAGCCTATCAGTGATAACCGCTCCAATTGTATCGAAATGAAGCTGATGAAAATTATTAATTAATCGTTTAATACTGTTCCAGACGTGGACCGTTCCGGAGGTGATCGAACGTAGAAAATGTGATAGTTTCAACGAAACTGTCCTCGGTCATCATCTCAAACCGAAGGTGAGGAATTGAATCATTTCTGTGATGATTTAATCTGCTTGAAATGACTCGTTGCCAATCTTATTATTTTCTCGTGATCTGATATAAATTCATGAGTATGATATATCGCGCGAATATTCTCTGTTATCGATAAAACAGTTGTGTGATAACAGACATAATGCTGACAGCGATGTTGGTATTTTAGGTAATATGGCAGTGCGATCTATTCCTGGAAACGATGCATCTTGTTAGCGTTAAACCATCACTCAACGCTTGGTAAAGTCGCGTACTGATGATAATCTCACGGTGGATTTTAATGAATGATCGGACACGATGGTGGACCGATGGCATTCGATGGTGTTAGCGACAAGATATATCATCAGTCGTAGCATATCCCATGGCAACGTTAATATCAAAGCAACGACAATTATCCAATCAACCAATGTGACATCATGGCGCGAGGATGCGCCAGGTTTGTACTTTCAACCTGGTCGTTCATTTATTTTTCATTTCATTAGGAACGAACAAATAATTCGTGGTTAAGCAAACCTTCGTTTTTCATAATTTATTTTCACTTCTATTTCAACTTAAGGAGGGAGAATAAAATTTAGTCGTGGTCAGTGACCACTTTTCTGCATGCCTTATTCTTTTATTCTTTAACTCATTTATAAATATTGTGAATTATATTCGTGTATTGTTGATTACTGTAAATCGAACTTTGTTTGTAACCGATTCACTGAGAATACATGACAATACAGTGATAGATATTGCAGTGCATTGTTTAGTGATATGAAACTTATTGTTGTCGATCGAAATATGTCATAAATTTCTGAAGATGCTTATAATGCCTCGTGTGTTTTAACTGTGGGGATTTTTTTAGTTGTTAATACGTTATTGATGTTATTCGCGATATGTTATCATAATTATTGTTATTGTCACTGTATTGTCGTATGCCAAGAAGTTTAGCGGGTAGTAAATTAGCATTATCATCCATTTTTCGAAGATATCCACATAGTTTTGTTACCCTTTAGGATGGGATCGGGACGCAATAGTGGTCCCCTAATACAAACTTTCAATGAGATTCTAATGAAAATTCTCTAAACGTTTCACTCAATGAGAAAATCTTATTTGGAGCAATTCGATATCAAGGCAAAAATGTAATAAATCCTGACTCAAATTACGGTCTATAGAATTTTGTTTTCCATTTATTCCTTAATATTGTAAATTAATTGAATGTTATACATATGATTATGTTTATTGTCACCAGCTGTCATGAATGTTTCCATTACTTATTTATTTATTCATTTATTTATTTATTCATTCATTCATTCTGTACATTGTCAATATTGTAAATCTTTTTGTAAGGGATGTGGGTAGGGCGAAGGAGGGATGCGGCACGTGACGACCCGCTTAACTCCGGAGCCAGAGGTAGGGACTTGGACTGGCCTTATGTATGACCCATCCCACCCAATTGAATTCTTTTTCAGTTTGTGCACCCCGTCATTCCCCTCCCCACCCCCCTCCATCACAATGTGGACTCTGTTACATGAACCGTGTTGGACTCTAGCATTGGTGGGAACACGACAATTGACCAAGCGACATCTGCCAACACGATGTTTCGCCAAAAAAAGTCGGTCACACAAACTTCGTTCGCGAACGCTTAGGCTTACGCTGAGGCTACGCTTACGTTGAACCTAGACGAAGTTTGTGTGACCGACTTTTTTGGCGAAACATCGTGTTGGCAGATGTCGCTTGGTCAATTGTCGTAGACCCAGCATAGGTATGAGAGTAGCACATTTTCTGATAGTGGTTCTAATTGGCGTAAAAGTGACTTGACTTAGCTTGACTGTAGCTGTATTAAAGCTCAGTGAGCCAAAACATTGAAACATCTTGACTGGAATTTCACCACGAACTATCTTGAGTTAACGTACCACATAGCGGATTTCGCATCGCTTGAGATTGACTGACCTTGATTTGGATCAAACTTTGAGCTTTCTTAAATTCTGTAAACATGATGTGGACTTAAACTGACCTGACCAGACTTCGGCATGCGATTCAGAGAAGTATTTAGTCATCTATGCACAACCTAACGGCAGTGACCTAGTAAACTCATAGCTGAGGAACAAGCTCTCGGAACTGGTCGCTACTTAGAGGTAGAGGTATCGCATAAGAGAATAGTTATTCAGTTTGTTGCGGCAGCAAATGTAGCAGGCGTTGATAATAGTTGCACTGGCATATGAAAGGAAAAAACTGCCCCTGTAAAAATGAGTTTTACAAACGTAGGGTATGAATTGCCTTATGAAGTTAG